>CM035154.1:75351908-75570027 GCA_020205615.1 Panax quinquefolius
ATGATATGTATTATAACTTAGATGCACGGCCTCTCATATACGAAGATTTCCTTGAGCATTTTCCAAAGATTTTAATTTCTAAAAAGGTTATTATCGTACCTTTATGTAAGGTACCATTATAAGGTATCAATGTGAGTTGCTATCCAAGTAAAGGTGTGAGAGTCACAGTTGGTATCCACAAATATATGTGTTGTCGTATTTTGCACGATAATTGTAATAATGAAGTTGTAGTTGATTTCTGTACCATGTATTTGGCGACCCAGAATGGGTTGTGTGGTCCTATTTTGGGGGCGTCACAGTTGGTATCAGAGCTTAGGGATATGGTCTCTGGCGGAGATCGGGGAATAAAACTAGGAGGGGAGAGACGAGTAAATCATTCGCTAGTGTGTCCTACCTAAGCTTATTTGTTATTTAATTGGTCGGTCAGAATATAGGGATATTATGTGGCATGTCAATTAACCTTTGTTTTGAAGTTGTATTCTAGAATGAGCAATGGAGAAATCATGAGGACAGGGAAGATGGAATCTGAAATGATAGCAAGGTATTCTCAACTCTTTGAAATACCAGGTACGTAAATTTCGAGGACGAAATTTCATAAGGAAAGGAGATTGAAAGACCCCAAATTTTATAAAATAAAAGTATTCAATTTTTCTATTTAATAAATAGTTAAATTGATAAAAGTTTAAAGTTAAGGGTGATATATATAAATTTTTCAAAATAAGCAAGTGGTTATAAAATACTCATTGTTGTCGGGAAATATTCGTTTGATCGTGGAATCATTAGGAATTTCATGGAGCTCCTTTTCTGCAGCTATTTTCCTTTCTTCTTCCTTCAAAGCTTTCACATTTTCAAGAACATATGTCTTGACAAGCTTTCTCCTTGCCTTTCTGGGTTGAGCTTCAGCCTTGGTGCTTTCTTCAGCTGCAGCTCTGACAGTTGATTCAGGCTAAGATATTGTTGCAGCATCCACTTATGGAGTGATGTCAAGTCTGGACTCTACGATCGGTAGTGACTCTACGATCGAAGATAGTGAAGACTTCTTTGATTTGTGGTTGCGTTTTCCCTTCTTAAGCAGTTGAGAGATGGTGGCTCTGTCTTCTTCCTCTTTAGACTGCTGCACCTTCCTCTTTATTTCCTTTAGAGTTTCAGTGCCCGAACTTTCCTAAGGCACATCAGTGGTTGAGCCTTAAGATTCTTCTGTTGTTTGAACTTTCATTTTTTTCTTACCCTTGCTCTTTCTGATCAAAGCAATGGTAGTCACAGTTGGTATCCACAGTATATGTGTTGTCGTATTTTGCACGACAATTGTAATAATGAAGTTGTAGTTGATTTCTGTACCATGTATTTGGCGACTCAAAATGGGTTGTGTGGACCTATTTTGGGGGAGTCACATCTATCACATAGAAGAAGTTAGAATCCACTAGTTGAACTTTAGCAAAATAACTTTAAAGTGCACTAGCATTAACCTCAACAAGCCTTGCTTTTTTAATTTCCCATATAATTTCCACAGTTTTTCTTTAAACAAGACATTCCATTTTCACCGTACTCAATTTTAAGTGAATTATAAGTTTTATTCCTTGGTATCCCAAAGATCATTGTTTAGCTCAAGTCTCCTCTTTATATAAGGGGTCACATGCCGATTACACCTAAGTGAAAGTTTAAACTTACTTGGACTTAAACCATGATTATGTGAAAGCTCCAAAGTGGTTTTACCCCATTTTCCATCATTCAATAACTTGGCACAAATCATAGCTTTAATAATCGGATGTGGTTTTAAAGTAATCTTTAAGTTCTTCTTTGGCTCTCCATATTTGTGACATACAACTGTGAAATATTTAACCACTATGTCCAATTTTTAGTACTTCTTTTAGTACTCCAAATCTTTGTTGCTCACCATATTTCCTATAATATTCATAAACCTCATCAATATTGTCAAACACCATATGTAATTTGGGCTATTACACTATTTGATTATTTTATTTTCCATTCTCTTCTACTTCACCATCCATTTCATTGTTAGACAGACCATCTACATCAATATCCATATTTGTAGAGCTAATATCTATTTCCGATTCTATTGATAGAACTTGCACACTACTTTAAAAACGAAAAAGGAAATTTTTAAACATTTGTTAATGCATGTACTTTAAGAAAAACATCAATAACAAATGAATATTTCATATTTAAATATTGAGTATCAACTAAGAATAAGTCAAAATTACTCAAAATTATTAAGCTGAAATAAACATTGTAGAGGTGATCAACTAAAAATACTTCCATGTTTATTAATCTTTAAAAGAAAATAATACAATGAATCTCAATACCAAAAAAAAAAAAATCTTACTGAAAGATGGCGCCAACTAGAAATAGTATTTAATCTCACAATATTGTTCGCGAATAGTTGATCGACAAGGATGATGTTTATTTTGCCAGAAAAAGAGGACGATTTTGATAGGAATAATATGTGAAATATTTGTTGCACTGATTTGGAGGGATTAGGATTCTCGTTATGTAGAGATTAGAGGTAAGGGTTAATGATTTCACAACATATGAGCGAGGGTCAGAGAATTAGAGACGACGGAGAGAGAGGTTGATTTTGGGTTAATTAGAATGAGAGGAATTGGAGAGAAAAAGAGAGATGCATGAAAGGACTGAAAGAGTGGAATAGAAAAGGTTGAAGAAGGGGGACCTGTTTAGTGTTTACAATTAAAGTTTTGGCAAAGAATTTAAAAAAAAATAAAATACGTGGACTTTATTTTATCAAAACAACGCATGGTCTAGAGTATCGGGATGCAAGGAGTAAATAGGATGTATCTATAGATTTATTCCAAATTAATATGGTGTTGGATGTCCCTTAGAGGAGGCAACCCTTGTGGTAAACTTTGCGGAATGTCATCAACAAACTCTTCCAATAGTGGCTGAATTAAAGGTGGACTGTTAGACCCACCCAACTCCTCTTTTGCAATTAAAATATAAACTACATCACTCTCCTTTAACTCCTCTTCAGACTTGGCCATGGACAGCAAAGTAACACCACTTCCTTGTTGGTTTAGTCATATCTACATCTTTAGTCGGAACCAGTATGACATTTTTATCACCTTTGTAAAAAGTGTAAGAGTTCTTGTTGCCATCATGCTGAACTTTATAATCATATTACCATGGTCGACCAAATAATATATGGCACGCATCCATAACCACAACATCACACCATACTTTATCAAAATATCTATTACCAATTGATAAATTAACTAAACATCATTTAGTAACAGATACCTCGTTGCCTTTCTTGAACCAAGGAAAGCTTGTAGTGCTGCGGATGTACTTCCACCAGTAAGTTTAGGTTCGAAACAACCTCTTGAGAGATCATATTTTCGCGGATCCCACTATCTATGATCAATTTACAAACTCGCCCGCCAATGGTGCAAGTAGTTTGGAAAATATTATTTCGCAACCACTCCGCAGAATCTTCAAACTTGAGTGCTATAAAAGCCGTTCCCGTAACAAGTGATTGTCCAACATCCCCATAAACGATAGCATCCTCCATCATCTTAGTCATAAATGGGTAATTCCTCGCCTATTTCTTCATCACACTCTTAAACGAGGAGCTGCTTTCCTTCGTGACTATTTTCCTTTCGACATTAAGCCGACTTGTGTCCAGGTGCTCCACATTTGAAGCAGTTAATTCCTGAACCATTTGGCTGAGGTTTAGCTCATTGTTCTCCAACATTTGACCGTGATTCAAGAGCTGTGTTGCTGCCTCTTTGGAATCCTGTAGTTGCTGGCCTGCTAATCGTAGTATTCCCACGAGAAACTTGATTTGGTTGAGTCCGGTTTGTGATCCTTGCTTCCCGAGTTTTAGCAAATTTAGTGCATTGATGTGCTAGAGAAACAGTCCATACATCATGTTGATTTAAAGTATCTTGCAAATTTGTGCACAACCCACCAATATATCGTGCTACTCTTTGCTCCTCATTCTCATTCAGGTCATTCCTAGCAACAAATTCATAAAATTCATTGGTATAATCATCCATGGATCGGTTTCTCTGCTGACAATTTTGAAGCCTTTGATATGCTGTTAGAGTATAGTTGTAAGGAAATTTTCTCCCAGCTGACTAACTTCGATTTGCCTTGCCTTTGGCATGTCATAGTGAGCAGATCCCACCATGCTGATGCTCTCCCTTTTAACTTGATAGCCACCAACTTCACCTTCTTGTCTTCAGGTACTTCTTTCAAGTCAAAAATCCTTTCAACGGTAGATAACCAATCAATGAGGCAATTGCCAGTAAGATCTCCACTAAATTCTGAAATTTAGTTTGATCCCAACGTGTGTTATTATCAGAATTCAGCAATATCCTTTGTGACGGATCCACATAAAATGGGTTCTCAAACTCCTCATAGTGATACTCTTCCTCAGATTCGGCACCATCATGAGAAAAGACATCTGTTTGCGCAACGCGCTGGGTTAAGGTTTCCACTTGCCCTCTTAAAGCTTCAATCATATCGGCATCTGTTGTTGATCAACTGCTGCATTTAAATCGAGTAGGTTGTGGGAGTCGTGTGTTTCTTCCTCTAGGAGGCATCTTGAAGGAGAAAACCTTAAAAGAGAGATGAGAAGAAAAACCCTACCTGACTTCACCAGATCAAAATGGAGCTCTTATACCAACTAATGCAATCCAAGTATGAAAAGAAGACAAATTTTAAGAAGGAAGTATCAGACGAGCAAAGCTAATAGATTAGCTATTAACCCTAGTCTCTGCCTAATAAAGGAGAGAAGAAAAACTGCAACACAGACTTGGAAAATACATTATTATTCAGTAAAAAAACTGTCTACTACAGCTGATAACCATCCTCAAATATTCCAGCAAAAACAAACCCTAAAAACTCAAATGACTATTAAAAGTCACATTGACACCTTACTAGACTTCTGGAAAAAATTAAAAGAGACCCAAAACTGACTCTAAAAATCCTATTATAATTACTAGGAAAAATATCAAAAATTGAAACAACTAATCTCAATGACACAGATAATTGGCCCTCATTAAAGGCCATTCAGGCCTCTTTTAGAAACCTTTTTTGGATGCTCAAACATTTGAAGAAAATTCTCAACAACACAATCTGCATCAAAAGGCTAATCTGTAAAGTGCAACTTCGTCAAAAAGCAGAACTCATAAACCAGAAGGTGTGAAGATTATACCTTAATAATCTAATAGCACATGGTGCATGAGTTAAAGATTTTTTTATTTCAATGTTAAATTTTCATGTTTAATTAATAGCTAAACTCGTAGATGACATATGGGGCTGTTGAATTGTGCTAAGCAATCTTATTTGGAATAATACCTTAGGCAAACCATGGAGACATTAATTTATATTATTATCTAGAATTGGTGACATGTGGCCTTATCAAGTAAAGAATTTCACCAAGTGATCTGAGGCAGAAAACTTGTATGGACCCCTTTGGTGTACACAATAGCTCATAAATGAGCTAAACTCACAAAAAGACATGTCTAGATGTCACTGTTCTATCTTCTACTCCCATAAATTTTGACCGGATTCCAGGGACATGACTACTTGACTTGCATGTAATATGCTTTTGACAACAATGGCATGTAATGTGGATATTCGAATTAGCCAACTTTAATATATACTAAGCTTTTGGAATTAGGGTTTTGAGAGGCACAAGGTTGCCAAGATTCTTAGGAGGTGTTATTGTTTTGCTATTTTATGGGATATATGCATTTAAAGGAAATTCTAGAATTTTTATGATACCTATCTCTCTCTTCGTCTTCTTTGGGATAGTCATTTAGAACATTGTTGTGGGCTTCGGCAAGGGGAGCTTTTAGCGGAGTTGCTATTTCAGATGTTCATAAAGATTCGCATGCATGCTTCATTAGTTTTCTTTATTTTCCTACTTTTTTTTCATTGTTCAAGTCCTCCCTTTCTGTACTCTCTCTTCTATCTAATAAAACTTCTTTTTTTTAAAAAAGAAGAATATATATATACACACTACAGCTTTACTTAATAATAAAAATAATATATATATACACACAAACACAGACACGCATTAAAGCTTTCAGAGCAAGTGGGTTGTTAGCAACTCTTGCTCTACAGTACATAGAGAAATCGAGAATGAAATAGTGATAAGGATTGCATGTCTGCATACCATTGACTTTTAAATCGCTATATTGAGGCCACTGCATCCTAAATGGAACAATATCATTCAGAAGAATGCACCAGACCTGATCAGAAAAGAGTTGCCACAAATTTTTAAGCTACCCACCAAATATACTGAATGCAAAGTTATTTAGAAACATGAAACCATTAGAAGCTTACCTGAACATCATATTCTGAATTCACTAACATATGTTGATCTGCTCTTGTGATTTCAAATTCTGTATTCAAATTCTGTGGGGAATTTGAACTGAAATGTAAACAAAGTGAGCAAGCAACACATTGTACATCTGAACTGGAATAATGCAAGATATTAGATATGTGTGTGTATCTATTTGTGTCTGTATGTAATAACAATTTGATTCTATATTCAAATAATAAGCATTACAATACATCACCTCGACTTGACAAACAATTTCGCAAAGCCCATTTAATCAGGTAATAACAATAAAATTTAGTGTAACCATAAAAAAGGCCATACCTAGTGAACTGGTTCCCGCAAATAACAGAGTTTGGCGAAGGTCAGATGTACATAACCTTACATATAATTACTGATAGCTTGTTTCCAACCCATGAACAGGATGAAGGTCTCACATCTTTACTGATATATATACCTCCCTCTTCCTTTTCTATGGGATAGGTATCCTTTTTAGCCACACATTGGACATCTGCTCTGGAGCTTCTACAAGGAGTTCCTGTTTTGGATATCTATAGGGATTGCAGGTGGTCCTTAAGCAGAACTTTCGTATATTTTCCCCTTTGTAATTGCTCGAAGACATCTTCTCCTCTTTAATTTTGTAGTCTCTTTTCTTTTTAATAAATTTTTTTATTACACTCCAACAGTTAATAACTCTTTCGTATTATTTTTGATTGTCAATGCTTTTAAAACGTATATAGTTAAGTTCTTGCACATTTATCAGTGTATTTGTAATTCTCAATCCGCTCAGGCATAGCAAGTTTAAGAAACCTTTCCCTCTTTCGTTAAGATATAACTAATGATGCGAGGAATTCAATATTTGTTTTATCTATGATTTAACTTAGAAAAGATTACTTATTGGAGGGGTTAAATCACTTTTCCCTACTAAATTGGACCTCAATTTACATATGCATCATGTAGAAACTATAGAAAACTGAATTGAATATTATTAAAATTGTGATTCTCTATTACATAGGTTGATATATATATACACAAGTATCCTAATTACAATTATGAAAATTCTTAAATTAATGTAATGTGTCCACCCTGATTATGGAAACTACAATCATGCAATATCTTCAAACTACAATCATGCAATATCTTAACACTCCCCCTCAAGTTCGTGTATAGATGTCTCGCATACCCAACACCCAAATATCACAAAATAACTACATAGGCATTTTAGTTGTAACACCCAAATCTTCTAGCAAGGTTCGAAGCCACATTAGTTCACATATACCCCAAGGCGATAGCTCGATATTCAGCCTCTGCACTGGATCTTGCCACCACAGACTGTTTTTTACTGCGTCAAGTAACAAGATTACCTCCAACAAATGAACAATAATCTGACGTAGAACAACGATCCTCTATAGAGCCACCCAATCTGAGTCGAAAAAAGCTTCAACTCTTATATTACTATGTGGTGCGAACAATAAACCTTTTCTAGGAGCAGACTTGAGATACCTCAGAATTCTGTAAACAATTTCCATGTGATAATGTCGAGGGTCATGCATATACTAACTCACTATTCCCACAACATAAGATATATTAGGTCTAGCATGAGTATGAGAAAGGTATATCAATCATACCACCAAACGTTGATATCTTTCTCTCTCAACTGTAGGTATTGTGCCACCTACTAGATGATGATTAACTTCAATAGGAGAATCAGCAGGTTTACATCCCAACATGTTAGTTTCTGTTAAAAGATTGAGGACATACTTCCTTTGAGAAAGAAAAATTCCACTGGAAGATCTTGCAACTTCAATATCAAGGAAATATTTCAAATGACCAAGATCTTTAATTTCAAACTCTTTGGCTAGATTCGCTTTGAGATTAACCATCTCTTCTCTATGATCCCCTGTCACCACAATGTCATCAACATAAACGATAAGAATGACAGTCTTACATTTTATCTGTTTGCCAAATAGAGAATGATCTGCTATACTCTGTTTGTACCCAAGGCTCTGGGAGACTCTGCTTCAAACCATATAGAGCGTTTCGCAGTTTACACACCTTATCCTTGGTGACAGATGAAGCAAAACTAGAGGGTATTTCCATATATACTTCCTCCTCCAAGTCACCATGAAGGAACACATTTTTCACATCCAATTGCTGAATATCCCAACCAAAGTTTGTTGCACATGAGATTATGGTACAAACAGAGTTCATTTTTGCCATAGGAGCAAATGTCTCCTGGTAATCAATTCCATGAGTTTGAGTATACCCTTTTGCAACTAGTCTAGCTTTGAGTAGCTCAACTGTTCCATCTGGCTTCTATTTGACTGTCAGATATACTCATTTGCAACCAACTGGTTTTTCCCCGAAAGGAAGAGAAACTAGTTCCCATGTATTATTCTTTTTCAGGGCATTCATCTCCTCTATCATAGTATGTTTTCCAATTCTCATCACTAATTGCTTCTTGCCATCCCTGAGGTACGGATATTGAAAACAAGGAAAAGACAAAGGAGTGGTAGGATGCGGATAATTTATCATAGGCTAAAAAATTAGAAATAGGATGTTGAGTACAAGCTTTAACCCATTTTCTAAGAGCAATAGGAATGTCAGTATAATCAAAAGAACAAGTAAGATTACGATTCTCACCATTAGCATTATTAAGACTAGGTTCTGAGCAGGGTTGGTGTAGTGGTGCAAAAATGGTCACCTTATTCTTGCCTCTTCGACTATAGGTTCTTAACTCGGGCTCATTCTGTAACTCCCCCAGAAATAACAACAGGAACAGTAGAAGATTGTATAGTAGAACTTGTAATGTCAGACTCTGGAGAAAGATGGTATAGTAGAACTCGCATACGATCGAGATCCCTTGAGATCCATGGCCACGACCACTACCAAACTGTCCCCCTCGCCCTTTAGGACGTCCATGAAGCTTGAAACATCGATCCTCTGGTATGGTTCTTTCCCTAACAATAATCACATTCACGAGATTCCTTCTCAACAGGAGACTGAATGGTGGAGCCAAACTTAGGATACGAAGCAACCATGGTTGATCGGTCAACAGAATTTAGAACCATCACCTTACGCCTACTTTCTTCTTGTTGGACTCTAGCATGAGCCTCTCGCAGTGATGAAAAAGGTGTCTGACCAATCAACTGTGCTCGAACTTGATCAAATTCTATATTCAAACCTGTCAAGAAATCCACAACTCTATCTGCACTAACAAACTTTTGATAAGCAGCTGCATCTTCTAGACATTTGGTTGAAGCTCCTGCCAAAGAGCATTAAATTCTACAAAATACTGAGCCACAGTTCTCTCCCCTTGACTTAGCTCGCGGATTCTTTTACGAATGTCTTTAGACATATCACCAGAAACAGAAAAAGTTTGAGAGATAGTGTCCCAAAGCTCATAGTCTAAGAACATGTAACTACTCCGCATACTAGATTCCATGGAATTAAAAATCCACGTTTTCACCATAGAATTATCATATTTCCATTCTTCTTGGGTCAGACCCGATTTTTTAGGCATAGTGGTTATTCCATTGCTAAAGTGTTGCATACGATTGGCCTCAATTGACATGCGGCATGCTTGAGACCATGCTAAATAGTTGGTTCCATCCAGTTTGAAGGGACTTAGAGCCAATGTTGAATTAAGAGTATGGTTTCTAACAGCCTGTTGTTGTTCCATGCTACTCTTATTAATCCCACTGCTAACACCACTTTGTTCCGCCATATAACAGATAGAAACACTATATATCTTAGGAGAATAAACTTTCCAAAAGGATATCAAAGAAAAAGTGCACTGTATTGTGACTCAAAGTATATACATGAGAAGGGTACCAGTATCAAAACAATTGAAGGAAACAACAAAACCAACCGAAGGAAAACAGGTTACAAAATCACGTCGCCAAAGAAACCAACTGAAGGAAATAAGATCTGTAAAACTAAACCAAACACTTCAATACCAGTGTAGATAGCAAGAGGGGAAAGAGACAAGCATTGTGGAATAAGCCGAGTCGTCAAACGATTGTCAGAGAAGGCACATGCGCCGACTGACAGTGGCGCGTGGCGTCGGCCTGCTACACGTGTGGTGGCGCATGGGAGCGCGTGTGGCAGTGGGTCGGAGGTGGGAAACTTCTACTGTGGTCGCTTGACTCTGCGTAATCTAATTATGGTCTCAATTCTTACATACAAATTCGTTCAACTAGATTTCTGAGAACAAATAAGAAAAGCAACGAGAAGACTAAGGTTCTGCTAAGGACCGTGCTCTGATACCATGTAGAAACTGTAGAAAACTGAATTGTATATTATTGAAATTGTGATTCTCTATTATACATAGGTTGATATATATACACAAGTATCCTAATTACAGTTATGTAAATTCCTAAATTAAAGTAATGTGTACACCCTGATTATAGAAACTACAATCATGCAATATATTCTAACTACAATCATGCAATATCTTAACACATCATTCAACTAATTTTTTTTCCAGCCAACTTACTGAACTCTTAATTTTACAAAATTAAATTTTAGTTCGAAAGTGTTAAAAGTTATCGGAATGCTTATGCGGCACCAAATCAAAAGCTTACATGGATATTCAAAAAATAAAAAATACAACAAATTCATGACTCGTATAATTTATTTAACTCTTCCATTTCTCAAAAAATAAAAAATAAATCTTTTCATCTTCCTCAACATCAGTCATAACTCATAATCATTTAACCATTTTTGGTGATTTACATAGATCTGTAGTGATAACAAAGGATTGTGGATTTTTTTTCTTTTTAATAGCAACCCAGATTTGTAGAACCTCACTTTATCAAACCAACCCAGATTTGTAGAAGTCCACTTCCTCAAAACAATCCAATATGTTGTAGAGGAAGAATAAGAAATAGATTAAGAATACATAAAGTGTGTTGCACCTTTTATTACAAATCTGGTTCGCCATCTGTTGTAAATCTAAGTTTCATAGTAGATCTGGGTCTAGAATTTATAAATGTAGATTTGATTTAAGTTTCATTATGATGTTTAGGTTATGGTGGAGGAGGAATGATGGTGATGCAAGGATGGTAATGAATCTGGTTCAGGGGGTGGTAATGAAATTGATTTTGTGGCTAGCGGGAGGAAGAAGAAGATGAATAGTAAAAAAAAATTGAATTGATGGTGGGCATTGCTAGAGCAGGAAAATGGTTAGGCTAATGGAAGGAAGAAGATGAATAGTGATTCTTTTTTAATTGATATTGCTCGACTTTTTTAACTTTGTTAATATACTACAAAATTAAAAATATTTTTAATTATCTTGTTTAATTATTCCAAGAAAATTAGTAATCTTTTTCACAATATTTTTATTAATTTTAAATTAGTACAAGTGCTATTTTCTTATGTACAATTTATTAATTCCAACTTTCTTTTAAATAATTCTTTTAGTTTTATTTTCCGCCGCGGATTCCACTTTGACACATTTGTGACATGTACACAGCCTCCCTCTCACATGGTAGTTATTCCGTCAAAAATCAAACAACTTAACGAAATTTGTAACGATTTATAAATAATTGTACTTCAATGAGTTGAATGTAAAAAAAAATCGGTTCGATGATGTATATGTAAATCGGAGTTCAGAAAAAATTGATTTAACCCCTTATTGGAGTCATTTCGGATTCCTAAATTGCAGTAATATAGAAAACTAAGTTAGTTCAAATTTCTTTTTACCCGCAGCGGTTTTTATCGTTCTTTCAAGACAACACATTATCCATCCCTTATTTCATTGAAAACCTTCTTGTGATTGCAACTTATTTATGTAACTCTATTTGCATTAGCCTAGGTAAACAAAAGTTAGTCAAACCTCACATAGCAACTCAGAGATAAAAAAAAAATGTTTAAAATAAAAACTTATATACAAAATTTATTAATGGCATCATGAGTTTATGGAGATTATATACAGCAATGTGGAGAAAGTCAGCAAACTCACCCATCATCAAGACTGTTAGAAAGAACCAGCTTGACTGGAGATAAGACCTTTCTCACACCCACCCAAAAACTGTTCATTGAGACAAATGTTTGAACACCAAAAGAAAAAATCAAATTCACATGAAAATTACAACAATGAGTTCAAAAAGATTACAAAATAAAAACTAGCAAACTCATAAAGAATGATACAAAACCTAGTACAAAAACATAGAAACTATAATCGACAGTCGACCCAACCCAACATAATCTGGATAGACGAAGCATGTTTTACCATTGTACTCCCAATGTTCAGATTAAATTTTTTACTTATGTTCCAAAATAAATGATTAAAGTGGCTTCTATAAGTATAAATATACAAGTGAGTGTTTCATTTTCTAGAGAATAGCTGTTCTTAATTTACAATAAGTTGATCTTATATTTTGGAACGTTAATTGTGTCTAACGAGTCTAAATTTCTTCACAGGAGATTGCAGATTATATATCAACTATAGCAGTCGAAAGGTTCACGGGTGGTGCAGTATATAGAAAATTTCAAAATTACTACAACCAGCTACGAAAAAATAGAAAAAAAGGGGTTTAGATTGTGGTTGTGAATTATGTTAGACTATTCTAAAAGCATTGATTATAGGAGCGATATTTGGTACCATGACTATGGAAGTGATCAGTTGTAGCATGATTAAAGGAGTGATTATGGTAGCATGATAATAGGAGTGATCAACAATGATCTATATCATTATATCATTTCCATGATAGCTAAGGTCTTAGCCTATATAAAGTCACTCTCATTTAAAAGTTTTATAGTATGGAATAAACATTGTGTAAGACATTATTAATGAAATTTAATTTTCTCTATTTATTATTTTGAAATAGTAAGGGTTGATTTGATTAATGTGGATAGTTATGGGTAAAATCATAAATATTTCAAAATAAGCAAGTGGTTATAAAATATTCATTGTTGTCGGGGAATATTCGTGGTGGTGGATATATGGTAGCATGATAATATTAAATGCTGACGGCGCGATATTTTGTGGGCCCCATAACGGAAAGCGATCAGAAATACGACAAATATAAGTGGTTTAAAAATAATCTTGCGTAGTTATTACTGATTATCTTTGAAAATGATATTCTTACGTAAGAAGGCATTATAATAATGGTTACTTAGATTTTATTGATTTAATAATTGCTGCGTTGATATTTTATATTGTTGTTGTTTGATAATTGTCATTACACAATTTTTCATTATCGAAGCGATAATTCATATTATCCTAATAATATTATTAGATAACATTATTAGCATTTTGGTCACCTAATTGCGGCGATGATGAGAGAAATTCTTATCGAAAGCCCTCTTTCTGAGGAATTGCACGGTTGTCGATATTGTGATTACGTAATATTATTTGTGAATAATTAATTATTGATTCATATGATGAGAAAAATGTGATATTTTACAACAATAATGTGGGATATCACAGTATCTGAGGAAGAAGAGTATTTTTGTTGCAATAAATGTTTAAAACATGTTAAACATGTCGGTGGACCCCATTTATTGGTGAAATTTGATTATAGCACAATAAAATCGCTTGGTTTGTGGATTTCGGTCAATTTACATTTGGAATTCTAAAACTTTCTTCCGCAAAGTTGTAGAAATTGAATTTCCTATAAAAACTCATGAGATTCAATTTTACGATAAAAGGGCTATTTATTATGAATTATTGAAGTTTTGGTTTTTTACACTTGTGGGCCTCATGAAACATGTGCGAAGTCTTTGAAGCTAGAGGATTCAAAGTGGGCGTGAAAATTTATTTATATATTAATATTATATTAAATTTTACAGTTGAAAAAAATCACACCGGAAGTTTTCTCTCTCTATATTATCGAGCGTTTCTCTATTTTGAGTATACTTTGAGTATTGCTATACTGTTAGTTTTTCGAGGTCAATGATATTATTTCTTGATATCATTATCTTTGAATATTGATCTGAAGTTTTTATCAAATTTGTTGAAATTCACGATGTAAAAATTTTCCTTTTAAGTCCAAAATATCTACTCGAATGATTATCCATGTTTTGATCATTCTTGAATTTTACACCACTATGATTATTTTTGAGGTATTTTTGAAATAAAACAAAGTAAAAATATTTTTCATCATCCTCGGTCTTAAATGATGATATTATTGAATATCCCAGGTTTGAGGAAAGTGTTTAGATGAACATGACCAATGTGAATATCTTTGTGTGTGCCCTTCGATTTTTCATACGGGAGGGTAGAGAGTCCTATTGTATTCTATTAGATTTTTCCCTCATTGCTGGGACTAATGATAATTTGTTGTATATTATCGTTGTTGAGAAAGACAAGGAATGTCATTCCTAATATTTGTATTCAAACTTCAGTTATTTTAAATGATTGAGAATCCTTCATAGTTGTTGTAGGAGAATGGTTATTGCCTGTTTTTCAGTTGAAAAAAGGTGGTTTGTCTAAGCGCTTAGTTTCTCAAGTTGAATATGTGTAAGTGGATGCTTATAGGAAAGTATGCATTTTCTGTTATTCCTTCGTTGTTGAGAAAGACAAGGAGTCATTCTAGTCATTTTAAATGATTGAGAATCACAGATATCCTCGAAATGTGGACGTTTGAAGTTATATATTGAGAATGAAAAATCAGGTTTGGACGTGAACATCATGCCCTCTTATTTTCATGCGAATTGAGGAGTGAACCTCAATCGGAGGACAAGTTTTTAGAATCAAATAATTTCGCTTTTATGTTTAATTATGTTATGTTTGAGTCATTTTCTTTCCAATAATTGGGTTATGATTCATAGTTTTGTTACCAGTTGTAAGCCTTGATATAAGACTTAAGCTTGAGGGGGAGTGTTAAGAGGATTATTCTATGATTATTTTAGAAGCATGATTATAGTAGATTATGGGAGTGATCAGTGGTAGCATGATTATGGGAGAAATCAGTGGTAATCACTAATTGATATTATTTTCAAGTATAGCTAAAAGTCTTTCTATAAACGCACTCTCATTTATACATTTTATAGTATGAATAAACATTGTCTTTTAGCTTTCACATATTAAATAAATAATCCTACTCAAGACAAAGAAAAGGGAATAGGGATGTTTGGGAAGTTAATTTATTTAGTATAAACACAAAAAACAAGTTAGGTATAACAATCCTTCAAACAATATAACGAGTCTATAATTTGGCAGCCTTGCAAAGAGAAGATAGATTGATTACTGAAACACAAAGATCATTTATAAGCAATATTGAGGTCCTTCATTTCACACCACAACATAACACAAAGATCATTTATAAGCAATATTGAGCTCCTTCAATTCACACCACAACATAACACGACCCACATACGAACACATAATTTTAAATGTGTGATATCTAGATGAAAAGAGGTAATTTAAAAAGGAATTTCTTTATAGAAGGGCAAAACAGAAGTCAATGCAAGAAGTCGTAAACAGGGAAACTATAATGCAGGAGTAAGAAGTTAGTTTGGACAGTTTCTGGCAGAATTCCTTGAAGCTGCACACATTAATGGAGAAAGAAGCCCAAAGAACTGGCAAAATGTAGGTTGGGTTGGATTTGGATCAACTGACATAGATTATAGGTTAACTAAAAACCAAAACTATATAACTTATATTTCATACAGGTTAATTCGGTTGAACCCAAATAGTTATGGGTCAAAACTAGGTCAACCATTTTTTCCAGATTTATTAGCATCCAAACATGTTCTTCATAGAGAATGGATTTGATAGAATAGGAATTTGAAATGGAATCAAGCTCAGATTTGTGCAATTTGTAGAGGGAGAAAAGAGGGTCACAGTTCATATCCTTCAACTCATTCTTACCCTCACTGTAACTAACAATATATACATAAATATAACATATATATATATATATATATATATTATATATATATATATATATAATGCTACTCAATTGAGACCTCCATAACTCTAATAAATCGTGTCACAAACATACATCAATCAAATGGTTCAGTGTATTACTTAACCATTTCAATTCCAACTAAACCCATCTCATATCACTATCTCCATTCTATCAAATCAATGGTGTTGATCTGCCTGCAGCTCCCATCACTAGGCCTCTCCTTCCACCAGCAGTCAAGACCCCATCTCTCTCCTCGACAAACACGGTTTTCACCACCGCACCTTTCTCGGCCTTGCTTAATGATCTTATATTTGGATTAATATATTTGGTTGTAAGTAGTTAACTAGTTTGGACCTATATCTGTTTATTATATATAGGTCCAAAGACTCTAAACTTTGTTGACTTAACTCACATAAAACAGTTATCCAACCCATATGGATCCAGCTAAGTTGGGTCGGTCTAGTGGTTTTCAGCTTATATTGTCATGCCTAGCCACAACCATGGAGAGGAAAGTGAAAGATGTCAGAACTAAACAATTTCAACAGCCAGAAACCAACAAAGTGAAACTTGTAACCACCTGCAGTAATACACTTGGTTATATTTTTTTATCACGAACAACTTGGTACCAGCCACCACTGAACCCTAGACGTCAAAAAATTTAATTCAATATGACCAGGACTATAAGGTAGGGCCGGTATACTTTTTACATAGCTGAAAGATTAAATTTGACCAAACAAACATTTCAATCGCATTCTCAGGTAACATATTAAAAAGAAAAATTAGATGGTACATACGGGTCAGCTCGGTTTATTCGACAAACTTCACAATAAAAGTGAGGTGGAGCTGGTGGAATGCCTTCCCAAGACTCCTCTGGAATAATTACACAAAGAATATGTTGCAACACATGGCAATTTGCATCTGCGCACTGCCAAGAGTAATTTTATAAGCAAAACGAATACAATCAGAGCAGATTAAAGAAATGAGGCACTGTGCAAGAGAATAAGCTAAATTAGTAAATACACCTACAAATTGCAAAACATGTGATGCAATCATAATGCAAGCAACAAAATAGGTTAGAAGTGGTTTAATTATGAAAAATTTAGCTCAATGGCACAAGAAAGTTGAAACCTAACAAGCTATGGGAAAATAGAAAAATAGAAACACAGAAAAACAAAAGGAAGGCAAAAGGAAACTGCAGACTAAAGAGGGGGTGAGGGAATGAAATATAAAGGAAGCATACGCTATCGTAAAACACCCAAAATTTCTCGTCGTCCATGGAAAAATAATATACATCCAAAATAATAACATGCAGCTGACACGTACTTGTGAATTTATCAAAAGATTATGAATTTGAATTATTTATAGAAGTATTAATAAAACAAACAATCTCTGTAATACCAAGTTACTGAGGGATATGCAATGACACGATTGTGATTGAGCTGGAGCATGACTTCAACAATGATTTAGCTTGTTCATATGCTTTAGACGACATTTTATTTCCATAATTTCTGAGATATCAAGTTTTCACCATACATTACTTTGCTCACAACTTCAAGACAATTTCTTGTATTGTTTTAGTACTTTCATACATTCACAAATGTCAGAGCAGGCTGTATAGACAGGACACTATATATATTTTTACTACTTGCTTTCTATTTAGGAGGACTTTCTTGGCCTTCCCATTCTTGTATCTTTCTTCTTTTCTAATAAATCCCTCTTTATCTAAATGAAGGTTACCATAATTACTGCATATACCAGTTGTTAAGGAATCATAAGCAAGTTTACCTTGTCATCTGAGCATGTTTATTAACCCTAAACTAAAGATTCTGTTTGTCCTAATCATTTATAAACATGCTTAAAAAACGTTGAATTGATTCAAGAGACGGTTAGTCCTGAACACACGGTCATTTAGCCTTAGAAAAATTGCATCATGGCCCAAGTGACACTACCACCTCAAAAGACACTTTAGATATCAGGATGTTCCAGGTCCCAGGTTCCGTAACTACCAATATAAAGAATCCTTCACTGGTGTACTAGGAAAACCTGATATTGAGATGAGCTTGATAATTTGATACCTTACACAGTTGCATAATTAAACATACAAAAGCAAACAGATAAAACAATCTGTGTACAAAATTGGAGAACACTGTTCTCCTCAAGAATTTTTATTTTACTGAAAGAATAATATCTAGCAAAGAAGGACGTTAAAAGGATTTTCTTCACCTCCCCTTCACTAATGGCAGGAGATGCCACTCAAAATAATAGATGGCGGTAAAGAAAGACATCATTATGACCTATGAGAAATTTAGAAATACATGCACCAGACGAATCTCAATCCATAACGAGCTAAAAGAAGAAATTAGCAATGTATAAAACAAATCCACAAATAATCCTTAAGAAGCATAAGTGTATAATTTAACCTCAACCATATAATCAGTAGGCAAGGAACTGCCACAGGGACAACAAATCTTCTTATCCACAATAGAATCTATAATTTCTTCTTTAGGTACCACAGTACCAGCATCATAACCACTCTGTCCATCTGCTGCTGAATTACTTGCTCCTGAACCCTGCAGTTTTCTGAACGAAAACAGCAAAATAAATGAAGGAAAGGATCATTACAGGGGGAAATGTCATTTCATTTTCTTTTTCATTCTTGGTAAGCTACAATCGCATCCAAAAGATATATGATTTGGATCTTTAAACATACAAAACTGAACTAATAATAGAAACAATAAAGAATATAGCACCTGTATACAACATCAATAATATTTGCTACTTCTTCCTTTCCATTAATTATATTCATTGTCGAACCATGCATCAACGAATCTGGACAGAAAAAATTAAGGTGGTATGTGAAATGCTGTATCAGAGTTGATTAGTCCATAATTGACAATTCAAGAGACAAAGACAAGTGCAGAAATGAGAACAATCAGTTAGTGTTTCATATAAAGTGTGTGTAAGTTAAACAGATTTTGTTCAATAAAACATATCATAAACATAATAAGTGCCTTTTTAGCTAAAAATCATTCATACCAATATATATAAAATGACAAAACCACCAAAAATATTTTCTTTGAGTTGAAGAGTTAATGAGTGTTTTAATTGTAGTGGTCAAGATGCAATAAATACCAAATGCATAAATATATGAGAAAATATTGCAAAAATTGTATTAGTTCAATTATCATTATTTTTATTCTTTTTATCTTTAGGTATACATCATAAACATGATAAACTCATCCGCATAATATATATACCACCAAATATTTACATGTATATCTTTATATGAGATAATGTTTATCAAATAAATTTAATTAACTTTATTATTTTATATTCTTTTTATACAATTATTATACATGATAATTATTGACAATATATTTACATGCATATCTTTTCTATGAGATAATGATAATGTTTATCTTTAGATTTAAATGCATGATTTATTGACAAATATTTATAGATATATATATATATATATATATATATATATAACAAAAAACAAAGGAGTATCCAAAAAATAATATAACAAAAAAAGAGTCCAAAATAATTTTAACTATAAAGGTCATTAGCGAATTTATAGATTGAATCAGCACTTACTATTTTATCATAAAGTTAGTCTAAATGGTGTGGACCTTCACCAAAATGAACACAAATTGAAAAAGATAAGCAATAAATCTAAGCACATATCTATTCTTTATTCTCTACTAGAGATCAATAATTAATAAAGAGTCCACAAATATATATATATATAAGGACTCCATATCCAAAATAATAATATAACAATAAAAGAGTCCAAAATAATTTACCATCGCATACATTCTCAAATCATATTTATCATAATTTATTCATAGTTATTATTTATAACTATATGACTATTTATTTTTAAAAAGTTTTAAAACCATATACAAAAATTGAAGTATAAAAATCTTATCCCAACTCTAACTCTATAAGATATATCATACTTATCAAATTGAAAAACCATATCTCTTCCAACAAGTGTTTTATTTATTTCTATTTTTTTTATGCTTCACCCATTAGTCTCTGTCAATTATTTCATTCGTTAATTTACCTATTGCTCCCATGAAATTTCGGTCTATTTAGAAGGAATTTTAGCCTTTGTACATTAAGGTGAATTAATTTAATTTATTTTTCACTTTCTTTTGATTACTGAGTTAATGTTTTGCTATTTTTCTCTCTGTATAGGTGGAGCTTCCATGCTTGACTAAGATATTGAATACTTCAGGCTACTTCAACTGCAACTATGGGTATGCTTATCTCTATGAAAATTGCAACACTATTATTTATTTTTGGGACAGTTAGGCGCAATTAGTTTATTTTTAGGAATTATTTTTTGTATATCTCAATACTCTTATAGAAAGATTTTTGATATCCGGCGTATTTGTTTCTGGACACTAATTCCAGATCTACTTATCAATTCTATGGCAACAAATGCAATTATATACTTGATAAATGCGTATACGAGAATTGTTGAATCAAGTAATTTTGTGATAACTATGTAATATACTTATTTTTATATAAATTTTGACTTTCTATATCTTTAGCTTCTAATTAAGAAGTATTTTTAAGATGCATTCTTGATTCACCAACTTATTTGGAAATTATAAATAAAATAAAATACTTTAAAATCAATAATAATTTTATAAGTTGGAGTTACGAAGTATAAGTTTATGCGACTATAATACTAATTATTAGACTTAAAAGCCAAATGAATTACATCAATCTTGAATTTAGAAACATGTTGAATTAAATTTTAAAAGCATCAATATTGAAATAATATTTCGAGAATGAGTATATATGATCAATGCATTTGCATAACATTTTTTAATATGAACATTTATCTATAATAGTTATATATAAAAATATATTTTAAAAAATATATTTAAAAAACGGGTGTGCATGCTAGTTCACAGAATGAGGGAATCAAATGCTATAGCAAGATGACTTGAATCTAAGACCTTAGGTTACCCTAATCACAATCCTAATATCCTGTTAAGTTCCCACTTCCTCTAAAAGCTTAACTTGTCAGAGAGTCACCCTAAAGATGCAATCATAATCTTCGCTTTTACTCCACAATAAAGATTTTTTCTCTAATTTTTTGATATAAAAGATGCAATCTTAATCTTCTCTTAGGATTCTCCATTTTCAGATAATACTAATAAATAAAAATGTTTGCCTCTCGTAACAACAAGCCAACACTTTCTGAAGGAAGCAACTTATATATCATCCATCTGAAGAGCTTTAAACATATAAAAGCAGCCAAACAATGCTACATATTCTAGCCATGCAAACTCACAAAAACCAATATACAAATAACTACAACTATTTATTAGGATAATCATACTAACACCCCTGGAGTTTTAAAAAATATTAAATCACTCAATCCTATAGGGTTTCATTGTTCATGAAAAGAATTTCCCTCCATGTGTCAGTCATCATTACTGATTACAAATTTGCTATTATCGGCTAATTAACTTTAGAAAATGCCTTTTTCTAGCATTGTGGTACATGGTGAAAGGGAATCATATAAATTCTAACAGGAGTCTATGTCAAAGGAGTTGCTTGAAAGATCATTAACACAATAATATCATTTTATTGCCTAAGAAGGATTGGTCCATCAATGTCAAGGTTTTTATGCCTATTACTCTCGTAAGTCATAACTAGACCTGGCAAAATATGGTTATGGGTTGGTTTTGGTTTTCAAAATATGATTATGGTTCCATTTAAGAACTAAAACCATATTAACCATTTTTAATATGGTTTGTGTGGGTTGGAACTATATGGTTATAATTCAAAACCATATTAACAATATTAACCATTTTAAGATGTTTTGACTTTTAAACATAACTTTTGAAAAATAAAATTATGACCGTCACAAATAAATTAATTATGTAATAATATGATATAAAAATTATTAATATAAATAATAAAATGCTAAAAAACTATACTAATAAAATTTTAAATTGAAATTATTAATACCCTTCTATATTTAAATAATTTTTCAAAATTATTATTAACTCCGCTAATAGAAAGGTTGGAATCCAAAATACACCATAGTATAATTCTATGAATGTCATTTAAATATTGAAACATATTTATAATTTTTTTGTAACTAGAATACTAGTATAATTCTTTTGTAACTCGAATACTAGAATTTACATAAACCCCACACATACTGAACAATATTAGTCACCCAAAATAAGAACATATTAATTTATAGAACATATAAGATAAGTAGAAAATTGAACCATATAATTCTATAGACCATATTAAAATTTTAAAATTTAACATTACAAACTATATATTTTTCCAAAGTCAATTCCAAAGGACTAAGCCAACTCCTTTCATAGGCATTTACACTTTGAAATGTGCATTTTACATTTACTATTAATATGGATGTGAAACAAATATTTCTTTTGTCCAAATATCAGATCAAGCTCATTTTTATAAAGTTATTTTGTTTTTTTTTTCAATTTTAAAATTAATAATTATAATATTTTATATTATCTTACTGGTCATTAAAAAATTTATATTTTAGTACTTAAGAGAATAATGTTAATTATTATTTTTTTTAAATGTCTTTAATTGTAAAATCAATTCATTTAATTTAAAATGAAGAAGTAAAACCTATTATAAAATCAATTCCTTCGAGAATTGTGCAAACGTCAAACACAAAATTGTGCATCTGGGCCGTCCCATTGAAAATACCATACGTATTCATCCCTTTTACACCATCCAAATATGGGTTAAAAAATGGTTAACCGGTTAATTAACTATATTTGTTTTAAAAAATATGGGTCCAAACTGTAACCAACCTGAATAAATAAAAATGATTAATCAACCAATTTGGTTCCAGTTAATATGGTTATTTGGTTCCAGTTAATATGGTTGGACCCAACAGTTAACTAACTATATTGTCAGGTCTAGTCGTAACTACTAACTAGTATGCATAACTAGAGGAAGTAAACAAGACAACGTCAGCTAATTGAAGTGCTTTTGTTTGTGGTACACTGATACTGGATGCTGCTTAGTAGCCAAAGATGTTGTAGAGGATGCTAAAAAGAGGAAAGGTCAGTCTTTGATTCCCAAGTTGGATTTCGAGATCGCTGCATATAATAGGGTTAAACTGCACTCTGGATCAGATCACTAAGAGAGAAGGCTTTCTAGACAACGGAGGTCTTGGGTTCCGGGTAGTTTTCCTTTTCCCATTTTCTGTGAGCATAATACAAGGTGAACCAGTGTTTGATTACTTCTTATACTTTAGTGGTTGATGTTCAGAAAAAAAATGTTAACCTAAAGAGAGGAGGCAGGTTTGTTTGAGGGAAGTTTGGTAGAGAGAGAGAATATTACAATGTCACACTTGCATTTTGCCAGTGACAAGTTTTTTCTTATCACATGGGGTCCAAGACTTTAAAAATGTTCCAAACATTTTGCAAATCTATGAGACCATTTCCGGCTTGAAGGTGAACCTTTCCAATTGTAATGTAGTCAATACAATCTCTTGATTGTATTTGTCTGTCAGAGGGTCCAAGTTCAGTGCCTTTTTATGACCTAACATGGGTTTCCTATCTGAGATTTTAGTCCTTTTGGGATCTGGTAGTTGAGCCCATAGCTAAAAGACTGGACTGTGGGATGGTGCTTCTTTTTTCATAGGGTAGGATTACTTTGATCCAGTTCTACTTGTTAAATATTATTTGTACTATCTTCAATAATTGAGCTACCAGTAGAGGTGATGGATATCATTGAGAGGATTTTATGTCATTTTCCAGTGGGACGGGTCTACGGTGATGGGAGGGATAACTTGGTTATTCAGGTGGTCGGATTATTTCTTTTGGCCTACCCCTCTCTTCCGTGTATCATAATCTCTTCTTGTTTTATCTAAAAGAAATTCAGACCAAAGTCCATCCATTATGAAGCTACAATTTATAACGCGGCTGCCAAATAAGCCTATCTATAAGCTACAAAAAATTCCAAGCCAGCTGCAGATTAACCCTAACATAGTCAAAAGAAAACCAACCCATCTCTCTCCCTCCCCCCTCTCTGCCCATGAAACCACAAGAAGCATCTTTCGTCATCTCCACCGTAGTTTCCTGCTATGAATATGCATTCTAATACATCCTTATAATGCAATTCGAAAATCCCTTGCCAAAACAAGCCTTATTTGTGAATATAATAATAGAGGCATGATTGGAGTCTATAGGTATTTTCACATGTGCTTGTGAAAGTGGCAAGATAACGACAAAAGAAATTATAAAAGTAAATATAAGCCAAGCAGCTAACCTTCTTTGCTAGAAAGCAAAGCCAATATTCTGTCCACAAGGTCCTGCAAATCGTTAAAAATGTATGAAGGAAAATTCACAGATACAACTACACACACAATGACACAAACACCCACCCAAACACATATACGGAAACAAGCATATTTGATATGTGCACTTAAAAGTTGGTAGCGATCGAACAAATTCAGGGGGGGAGAGAGAGAGAGAGTATTTTAACACGGCAAATAGCATTGCACTCAAGGTGGTTAAGCATTACACTGAACGAATCAAATTGTCATCTAATTTTTTTTCCTTTTACTGATATACATTGAGATACATAATAGTGCCCCTCTAGAGTACAAGGAAAATGGTTGGAATAAGTTGAGAATGAAACATCATTTAGGTTGAAAATCCCAAACCAAAGGGAAACAGCAGAAGAGCACCTTTCAGATGTCAAAATAACAATAGCTGAAATGTTTAATGATTCCAAGCTCTCCACTAGCCACAGGAAACTGATAAAGTGTATTCAACCAAGGAATTAGGATCCAAGATCATGTGCAAGAATACGTACTGAACAACAAATTGTCCAACAGTAAATGATAAAACCAATCTGGCATTTGCAATCAAATCCCTTAATACTAAGAATATTGTTAGGATCAAATGGTGATCCTTACTTGAAAATAGATGTAGAAGAAACAGAGTTCGAATTTAGAGTTAAAAGAAAGGAAAATTGTTAGGATCCAATGGTAATCCTAACTTGAAAATTAGATAGATAAGATAGAGACTTCAGATTAGAGTTATAGGAGGGAGAATTGGGTAGGAAAGAGAAGAGACTTGGGGTGAGGAAAGGGATAAGGGAGCCTCAAAACATGAGAGCTCATTTCATATTTTCATTCATCTAAAGCTTGCAAATGTCATACATGCTTGTTCATACTTTGATACTTATAGTACTAGCTAACCAATACTAACACGAGTCTACAAGATAACTACCTTCAAATTGCCCATGTGAGATCGCAATATCTGATAGCACTCTACTGTCAACTAAATAATAACATAAATGCCCTAGTTTAGTCCTGATATTTACATAACAACATATGTTTACAAACAACTGAAAACTATGCTGACCTGATGAGTGGGAAATGTCAACAACCATAAAAAGAAAAAAAAAAATTGCAATAACTCAAATACTTAAGTTCTGATTTTGCACTCTGATGATAGCAGGGAACCACTCTGGGAGATGTTTTACGTTACTAGTATGTCCTAAGAGTCTTATTTAATACTATGATAGGTTGCTTTTAAGGTTTATAGTGCTTTGTAGGTTTATATCAGTTTGTAATTCAAATTCACAAGACTCGCTGAAAATATCTGAGAATCTTCAATGAAGGATTCAAAAACCAGGTAACGGACAGTAACAAGCCATAGCATAAACAACCAATTGGTGAATACCAACAACTCACTAATGAATGCTAAGATAACTCCTAATGTCATCCAAACTTCATACTGAAGAGTTAATAGACACATGCCGTGAACATGATTTAATGAAGTGCCAACTTAAACAAAACAAGCGTGTGATGACTCACTGACACGTATCATAAATATTTATTTAAGGAACCAAATACACTCCTTAAATGAAACACACATGTCATGTTGGACCAACAATACTGGTGAATTCCCACAACACGACTGCCATGATTGACTCCTCCATTCATCGCAAACTTCATCATCGTTGGTCCTTTTTCATACCTATGGCTGTTTTTTGTAATGAAGTAATCGGTCTTTTGAATCCCATTTTCTTATAAAAAAAAAATTAAGATCCATATGCGCTATTCCCTAATTGAAGAAAGTTGGAAAGCCTTCAGAGCCTTGGCCCCTACAATAGAAAGAAAGATGGAATCCAGTTGAGTCGGTGTCAGTATCAGAGAGAATTGGGCCGAAGGCATGACAAGATCAAGAGGAGCTAATAAAGGTGATAACCTAGTGGTAAGACCTATCCCTTTACTATATAAGGTCACAGGTTTGAGCACACGCGCTATATAATGAAGGTAAATTTCCCCTAAGTTTCCCCTTACTCCCTCTTGATCCCTTCCCCAGCTTCCCCCGGGTCCCCTAGGATTGAAATGTATCCACATAATTGATTTGTAAAGTGTAGGTTCTCAAAAAAGAAAAGGCTAACGAAAGTTCTATGAAGTACATGGTGACTACAAAGAGCCACGTGACAAAAACCATGTCACCTGCCAGAAAGTGGTAATCAAACTTTTAAATGAGTTGAGCTCGCTCCAAACACACCCTTGACCATTTTTTTATTTTGATAGGCAAATAAAGTCCGGAGCAACACGTTGTTAAGAATGGATTACAGAAAATAAATTAACTAATAATTGACAGCATACCTGCTTCCTCCCTTGCTTTACAAGACCAAGTTGGCCGAGAACATCCTTCAACTCCTTAATTCGAAATTTTGCCAACTTATTCTAGAAGATGAGGATAAGTTAATATAAGTAACAAAAAAAGTCACGTGTGTAACATATAAATATGCATACATATATGCCTACACACACATCTAAATAGCTAAATTGAAGAACCAAAAAAGATTGCACAGAGCAGCAATTTCAAAAGAACTTAAAGTGCAAAAAATAAAAAAGAATAAAACAAATCCAGAAAAAATTAAACATGATTAGCATACATAATTTTTAGGACTGAAAAATCTCACCTCCTTTACCCTCTTCAATATCAGAATGTTAATAAGCTAAAGATGTCAAAACCTTGTGGATCCTACTCTTTCACAAAGGCATCCTCCAACTTTTTCCCTTGATTCCCACCCCCCAATAGGGAAAAACTAACAGGAAAGAAAGCTCGACTTTAACTTTTGATATAAGGCCCTAATATAAATTGGTCTCGTAGTGGTCATACTTTGATATCATTTTGTTTGGTAAGTAAAAAAATGATTCTTTGGCCATTTTCTGAGATCAATTTTTGTAACTTCAAAAAAAGTGGATTAAATCTTTCAGAAAAGAGCCACCATTGTGTCACCATATTAATTCTCACAACAACATATGTCATCCTCTTTATAGGTCTTGGTTACTTTCATTCTTTGAGTTCAGTTTCAGCCTTTCTGTGATATCCTTTCCAAAAACTTAAGAAACATTTTTAATATTTTATTACTATATATCTTTGCACGCTTGTAAAAAAGTATATGTTACACCAACATCTGAATTACCCAACTAAAACCTTGATTGCATACATCCAAATCATATAAATGGAACCACTATCTCACGTAAACGTAGACACCACATATCAATTATATTACAACAAGAAAATACGATACAATCATTACATTTTTAAATGGTACTATACAAATTTGATCAACTTGAACTGGAGCACTGATGACATTGTTGCATATGTATCTGACTGCGCTTCAAATATATAGTTCAAAATGATCAACTTGGAGTGGAACATCTTCCTGAACGATCTTTGGCTCCACAACAACTGTCTCCTCATTAACACTGTTTGGAAGCTTATCTAAAATCTCTGAAGTATCAAGATAAAATCTTTGGGCTGAAGCTTTCAAGGCAGCATTGAGCGGAACAAAGTCCATCTTGAGATTTGTTCTCCTCCTTTGCTTATCTGAAATCTCTGAAGTAAAAATTCTTTGGGTTGAAGCTTTAAAGGAAGTATTTAGTTCAAGATTTTTGTTCTTGTTTAAGGTTGCAACGCCTCTTTTTAGGCTATCCACCAAGTCATTTGCTTATGCTTTGGTGAAATCAACAACAATTTTGGACTTCAACTTTGCACAATCAACAATTTCAAAATTGGGTTCATTAGGCTCAATTTGTTGCTTGACTTCCTTGATCTCATTTTCAACTACAATTTCAGCATGCTCATATTAATTGATGTTAGGGTTTGGGTTTGGTTTGAAGCTTGTGTCTTCGGCCTGCTCAATAGTATTATTAGTCACTAGAGGAACTTTGTAATTTTTCTTCGTAGTTGACACTTTACAAGCACACTTTGCTTTGTCGACATCTATGTTATAAGTGTTGCCAACCTCACAATGATCTCTCTTAAAACGATACATCCACGACTTACTAAGCAATACATGACAACATTCATACGCAGAAAATAACACTAAGCATGACGTGTAGGATCCAAAGGTGATTGGGACATGACAACCTGACTGCTACAAAATACAGGACAGCAATCATGAAGCTTGAAATTGCATATAACAACTGACAAAACAAAGAGAAATAACTAGGGGAGATTTCGCATCTCACAACCCCTAGGATTCTCAACCACAAAAGAGTATATAATTAATCACAATCAGCTGAATAAATTGTCAACATCAATAATAATCTGTGCAAAGTTAACAAGCAATACTAGCATTTCATAGAGATCAAATAATAGCTTTCCAAACCAATATAGGAACGGAACTCTAAATAGAATAAAACACTGAATAATAAAAACACTAACTAATTAGATAAATGCTAAATAAATAACTAGTTAACTACTAGCAATGACTACTCTTGTAATATCTAATAATATAAACAAAATGATTTCTTTCCAAGCACAAATAGAATTTTCTGCTCATTTATCTCTTTGTACCCCATCAAGAAGAACCTCTGACTTTTTTGAGTAGTACCCTCATCCGGGGAAGAATTTTGTAAATTTAAAGTTAATGTGATTCATTTAAATTTTAAATATAATAAATCTCTATAATTATTAGTACTAGATAGTTTACAATATTTGTATTATCTAAAACTAAAGGAATTCATATCAATTTTGAATTTAAAAATATCTCAAATTGACTTTTTGATGGAGTATACAATTAATGTATATATAGCAGTTACAAATATACAATTTTATTTAAATACTCATGGCAATTTCACTTGCTTCAAAATTCAATTAGATTTTGAAATCAATACTCAATTAAAGACACAATAGAATCAATCAAAAACTCAGTTAAACAAGATATTATGATAAGAATGCACAAAATACAGGTAAAAGATATACCTTGCAATCAGTCACCAAATCCATCTCTTTACTTCAACAAAAAATCAATGCATACTCTAAGAAATATCAATGTGCGAGCGTGATTATATCAGTCCTTGAATTGTATAATCAACAATCAAACCCTGAAACCAGGAATCATCAAATTCGAATAGATTACTACTTAACACAACTGAGTATTGAAAGATAATCAAAACGAACAATGACTACATATGATTGAGGACAAACTGTATCATATATATATATATATATTCTGTTCTGAGTCTTCTTGCTGGGAAAGAGGCAAGCTCTACGGAGTTTCTAGGATTCTGGTGGACGACTCTAGCAGCTGCTACTACGCTGTTGCCTGTTTGGAATTGGATTATAACTCCTCCTTCAGGTTTTTGTTATTTTCAAGGTTTTTTTTTTTTTTTTTTTTTTTTTTTTTTTTTAAGCATAACCATGTATTTATATATGTATCCAAATTACATCCATTTATATTTTATAAAAAGTTTCTTAAAATAAATATATATATTTTTTTAAAGTCACAATAAAAAAAAATCAAAAAAAAAATTAGATATAATTTTCCTATTCCCCATTTTATATCTGCCAAGACTTTTCTAAAAATTATAATTTCAAAATCAGAAATATTATTTGACTTTTGAGATTAAAGACAGTAAATTAAATTTCAATTAGACTCATAAAAAATTAAATTAAATAAATTTTGTAATTAATAATTTTTGTTATATATTATATAATTATAATTATTATATCAACAAAAATTAAATAAATTATATTAATTTGAAATTTAATTTAAAAATTAAATTATATTTTTGATTTTAGATCGATAGAGTATTTTATTAGTAATTAAAATATTTAAAAAGAGTCGAGCGTCTTTTTGTATGATACAATGAAAAAAAAATCCTCAAATTTATTGTCACATTTATATCTATTAATCAAGATAAACACTAGATAAATTTATGTATCTACCCATAAAGTTTGTAAAATTTATAAATAAAATTATTTTTAATAAGAGTAATGCTACATACATAAATTATTCTACAAATATTTTATAAATTGCTGATGTGTATTGATCAATAAATTGTTTCAATATAGTCTTCGGCCCCACACAATATACTGAAATGAAATATGCCACATCAACAATTTGTAAAATATTTATAAAATAATTTGTGTTTATAATATTATTCTTTTTATAAATGGAGGGAGTATGATAGTATATTTTTATCCCTGTGTATCAATACTCTCATTTCTAATACTCACCCCCATTACACAAAAAGAATCTCATTGAATCTTTTATAGTCAATATGAAACTTTTAATTGTTATGAATTTATTTGATTTTAATTAGTGCAATAGTTACTATCGTAAACTACTTAAAAAATATTATGAAGATCAAAATTATTATTTTGAAATTAATTCACATTACAATTTAAATTTGATAATTTTGTAAATTAACTATAATTAAAGTCAAATAGAACAATTTATGTGAAATAAAAGAATATTTAAATATAAATTAATATACTTATATTTTGTTAACTCTGTATTTTGCCAAAGGGATAGTTGATTTGAATTGACGTCTTAAAGTTATGCATATAAATTAAGAAATATAGCTAAAATTGTTTTGTCTAATTGATTAAATTGAGTATAAAATTTTAATATTAGTTTTTCAAATTTATTGAAATACGAGAAATAAATAAATTAATTTTTAATCAAAAATTATAATATAAAAAATTAAACATTTAATGCTTTCATAAAATAATTAAAAAGGGATGGAGGGAGTAATATACACTAAGAGCATTCACAATAGTTTTTATATCTCTATCCCTACTTTGCAGTGATGTTGACTCATTCTGCAGAATAGAGATTCAATTTTTTCAATATGTACCCAACAGATTCCTTATATTTATTTCTTAAGAGTATTCACAATAATTTTTTTATCTCTATCCATACTCTGTAGTGATGTTGACTCATCCTACAAGAGATAGAGATTCAATTTTTTCAATATGTAACCAACAGATTCCTTATATTTATTTATTAAATAATGAAATTTGAAATTTAAAAATTAAAATTTGAAAGTTCCAATAGTCAAAACATGTTTTGACCGTTGTAACTACAACATTTTATTTTTAATTATAAAATCGCTATTAATTTATTAATTTTTTTAAAGTAAGTATTTGATATTTTAAATTTAATCAATACATATTGTAACTTAATTAGAAGAAAAAAAAACTACTACTACAATTTTTAGCAAAATTATTAATTTTGAGAATGCATTAAATTGACTTATAAAAATTAAAAATTATCTATTGTAAAATAACTTTTATTTTATTTTAAATTTTAAGTAATTTATAGATTGAGTATTGAATGAATTGTAATGCAAATATACATAAGATCAATATTTAATTTTAAAAGTTAATTTATAATATTTTAAATTTAAATTTAATATGATTCATTTAAATTTTGAAAATAATAAAATTTATAATTAATAGTACATTTATAATATTTATAATTATATTGACACGAAATAAATAAATTTATATCAATTTTAAATTTGAATACGTTTGAAATAAATTTTTAAAAAATAAGTCAATATTAATTTTATAATTTGAAAATGAAGATGAGTTGGATAATGATTGATGAGTTGTCTACTTAAATGAGTGTGTGAAATATCATTTTACATACATAGAGAACAACTTTTTGACTCTCTCATCGTGAGGAGTAAAACCCTATATAGAAATTGAAATAGATAATTAAATAAGGGTAAAGAAACTGTTGAATAATAATTTGTTGATATATTCTTCAAAATTAGAGATAGAAAGTCTATTGGAGAAATTGTTGTGAATTGTGACGCCCCCAAAATAGGTATACATCACTTATTCTGAATCGCCAAATACATGGTACAGAATATAAATACAATCTTAAATATACAACAAGAGAGCTGTGAGTTTTAATACAACTATTGTCTTCTAGACAATATCCACTCTCAGAATAAGTTCTCATTACATTTATTGTCACACTATTTAATGTAATAGTGAGGACTACTAATACTATTATCTAGGCCATCGTCACCCGGTTCCCCTCAATCAGTCCAGACTACGTTCTCATTTCCTGAAGAGAACAAAGTGAAAGAAAGGGTGAGCTCAAGCTAGCAAAGAAGAAATATTATGACTAAGATAATGCGGAATAAATTATCATTAGTCTTCAACAATATTAAACCGATAAAATATAATAGACATCAAATTTAACTGCGGTGAACATACGATCCATTAAAAGAGTCAGTAGAGAATAAAATCTACTATCTTTTATGATTTAAAAGGTTTTCATCACTTTTATCGCTGGGACTCAGCTTAATAAATAATCCACATCATCCTTGCACTATGGCCAAGGATATTCATTAGTATCACAACCACAATTTATCCATGCACCACGGGCCAATGATATTTGTGTATTCATTAATAGTCATGATCATGCCAACAACTTTCCATCAATGCACTACGGGCCAATGAGGACTTTTACCACATCATTTGTAACATTACGGTCATGATTACACCGAATAATCCCTGATCATAATCATACCAAGTCCATCTATGCACTACAGGCCACAAATGACTTTAAACAAAATATAAATATGAGGATGATGACAATGATATAAGAATTCAATAAAACAAGTTCAAGAATTAATTTATTCAGGAACTAATAACGTCCAAATTGTCAACATGATACTTCTTTGTAAAGTAAAATTCAAGAATGCTCAAAAGAATATTTCCATGAAAGATACTGGATGAAGCGCAAATATCAAGGATATTCCACTAATTTCATGGAGTATAGAAGTCAAAAATTTAACCAACTAAGTATAATAAAGAATGGAATAACAAAAGAAATCACCACCATGCATGCGGTACTTGGCATGATGAGTTATTCCAACGAATAATAAATAACGGAACCCGTGTCAGCGTGTATGCACCAAGCGGGATATTCCAAATGAATAATAAAGAATGGAATAACAATGAAATCACCATGCATGCGGTACTTCACATGCATGCGAGTTATTCCAATAGAATAATAAATAAAGGAACCAGTGTCCCGTAAAACGCACGCATATGATATTCTAACAGAATAATAAAGATTTTAACCGGTCCCACAGTAAACGCATGCATGAGATATTCCAACAGAATAATAAAGACGGAACCAGTCCACGCGTATAAAACATGCATGCAGGATGTTCCAAATGAATAATAACGAATGGAATAACAATGTAAATCACCAAGTATAGGGTGATCACAGCGTATCTGAGTTATTCTAACGAATAATAAAGAATGGAATAATGAAGTTCTCTTCATAAATATGAAAAAAATAATACCCTTACCTTATTAAAAAGAGTACTCACTATGGTAGAAGCGATATATCTTGAAGAAACTTGCACTACGCTCAAAGCTTTCTTAAACGCTAAAGAAATACGCCAAGATAGAAGAATAATTCTTTCCATGGTTTCTCTCTCTAGAGTTTCAAAGAATTCGTAAGAAATAATGAATGAATGAGCTTCTATTTATAGAAGAATGGATCAATAAGAACCAATCCATGAACGGTCCGGATCGATTTACTTTAAAACTAGACGGTCAGTTGGTTTACAATAAAATATAATATATTCTATTTATAATCTAATAAAACGAATAACTTTTAAAAAGATTTTACTATGCAAATACTATGATAATAAAATATAATATATTCTAATTATTATTCAATAAAACGAATAACTTTATAAAAGTATTACATTTTATATAAAAAGTTTTTCTGCTTTTATTACATTAATAATACTAATAAAACAAAACTTCATCATCATTATTATTATTCACACTATTAATCGACAATTCGTTCCTGTGAAGAGGGCTTTCCAATAAGGATTTCTCCCTATCAAAATGATTAGGTAACCAAACCTCTCATTGGCGTAACTTCTAGACATCGTTAATATTGCAAATAATAATATTAATAACTATGTCATCTCAATTATTGATTATATAAAATATTGACAATAATTGAATAAAAACTGAATGACTTCTCACGTAAGCATCAATAATCAATACCGTATTTCTTTATGCAACCACGCGTATTCTGTACTTTTAACACCGGGTGTTTCAACAGTTAACGGTAAAACTTCTGCCATTATTTTCATAAAAATATTTGTCGTTTTCTCAATCCAACAATAATTCTGTTGTGGGGTCCACCAATGATTGTGCCGTCGTACGAATATTTTCCGACCAATCGAATATTATAAACAACTTGCGTACTTTGCAACATTTCTAAATATTACCCACAACTATAACATTATATCAAATTCATTCCATAATATTTAAATATGATAATTATAGAAAATTCATCTTTATTCATAAAAGTTGGGGTCTTACATGAATGCTCTAACAAATCAATGACTTAACAATCGTAGCACTTGGGAGAACTTAATGACGTTAACTTAAGGGCAAATGACAAAAATGTATCTCGAAACTGTCAACTTCTTCGTTTTTAACACATGTTTGGGAATAAACGGGTAAAATATAAATGTGGCCACTAAACTTTATGTGTTTTGGGGTATTGAGCCCCTTTCTTTTGGTCAACGCAAATCGAGCCCATTTCGCTTCAAAAATTTGGATATCGCGGAATTAATTTTGGAAAAGTACATGTCAGCGCTGCCACGTAGGCGGGTCAAACGCACATGTGGCATCTAGGGGCTCGATATCCAAATTTTGAAAAGAAAGGGGCTCAAAATTTTAAAATACAATATTATTCCTTTTTGTCGGTTTTGGCCAATTAGTCGCCTGAAATACAGCTTGACTATCATTGACGTAGTTTGGTCGTATAACTATAATAATATACACCCAATTTCCTCCAAAAAACGTATATCTATTTCATTTCCCTCCATATTTAGCAAAATAAAAGATATTTAAATAGATCTATCATCGTCCAATAGCAAATCTAATGGTCGAGATCGTCTTGAACATGGGTTCGCCCGCTAGAAGGACTAGCGGCTAGTACAACTACCAGCGGTCAAGAAAATGACTAAATACGTCTACAAATACGTCGACTACTACCTGTGGAGCGATCATGACGTTGTTATTTATTTTCAACGTATGTTATTTTAATTTCAAAATGGATGATATTTTAATTTCAATGTATAATATTTTAATGGTTTAGTGATTTTAATTGAAAACTGATACTTTCACATAACTTTTTTATATTTTCACATGAAAACTGTCGTTATAGATCCTATAGATCTTATAGCGATGATTTTTACCATCGCTATACATCTATAACGACATTTTTCATGTGAAAATATCAATTTTCATTTTAATAAGTGTTTTGTGCATCTTAAATGGTCTAAATTATTCTACTGTTTTGATAATAACAAAATAAGAATGCCCAAATCTTTACTATAAAAACTGGTTTTCTATCGTAAAGTGACAGTGACTTCAACCTTCACTCAACGATCGTTAAGTTCGCTTTGAGCACTTCACTTTACAATAATAGAGTGACTTATCCTTCACTCGACGATTACATTGTTCCCTTTTAGCACTTCCTTACGATAGTAGAGTGATTTTAACCTTCACTCAACTATCGTAAAGTTCCCATTGAGCACTTTATATTTTTTGGGATGCTCTGTTTTGCTTTAGTGGGTACTCTATTTTTTGCTTTAAAAATTCACTTGTAACTTGTAATAAGACATTTGTATAATCATGAACTTACAACAACTAGAAGTGCAGAAAATAATAACAATAAGTTCTGAAAATCACATCATATTGCATATTAATAACCACAAGTGCTGAAAAGTAAGAAAATTATCCATGATTACATAAATTAGAGGCAAATTGAAGGAAATCTATCATACATACATAAATAGTAGCATTCCAAAAATAGACCAATACAATTTTGCATCATAAAAGAGACCTAAAAGACTTAGCTTTTTAAAATCCACAAAAGAAAGCCATAACACACCAATACATCTTAGGATGCAAATTTAGTCTAGGCTACATAAACTGTAAAATGTTGGAGGCTTCGGGGGTGTTTGATAAAAACTGAATGAATCTGAATCTGAAACTGAATGAGTTGAATCTGAATCTGAATAAGTTGAATTTGAATCGGAATGAAAACAGCTGTTTAATAATTGACATGTCTGAAACATCTGAATGACAAAACTTTATTATTTTACCCCTCTAAAAAAATTCAAAATTGTTATAAATTTATTTAATATTACTTAATATAATAGTTAATATTTTTTTTAATTTTTTTTACTTTATTCACCATTCAAAAAAAAAAATTTGACTTAGCCATTCAAATTTCGTCCATCGTCGATCGATTCATGGCGCCCCCAAAATAGGTATACATCACCTATTCCGAATGCCAAATACATGGTACAAAAAATATAAATACAATCTTAAATATACAACATGAGATGTGAGTTTTAATACAAATATTATCTTCTAGGCGATGATTCAAACTCAAAATAAGTCCTCAATACATTTATTATCACACTATTTCATAGAATAGTGAGGACTACTAATGCTATCATCCGGACCGTCACTCGCTCCCCACTAGTCCCTGCTACGTTCTCATTTCCTGAAGAGAACAATGAAAGCAAAAGGGTGAGCTCAACTAGCCCAGTAAGAAATATTATGGCTAAGATAATGCAAGAATAAATTATCATTAGTCTTCAACAATGTTAAACGATAAAATACAATAGACATCAAGTTTAATCTGCGGTGAACAAGCAATCCATTAGAAGAGTCAAGTAGAGAATAAAATCTACTATCTTCTATGATTTAAAAGGTTTTTCATCACTTTTATCGCTGAGACTTAGCTTATTAAATAAACCACGTCATCCCTGCACTACGGCCAAGGATATTCATTAGTATCACGACCACAAATTATCCATGCACTACGGGCCAAGGATACTCGTGTTTTCATCAATGGTCATGATCATGCCAACAACTGTCCATCAATGCACTACGGGCCAATGAGGACTTTTACCACATCGTTTGTAACATTACGATCATGACTATACCGAATAATCCCTGATCATAATCATACCAAGTCCATATATACACTACAGGCCACAGATGACTTTCAACATAATATAAACATAATGACATAATAATTAAATAAAATAAGTTCAAGAATAAATTTTAACGATTTATAAGTTAATTTATCCTGAACTAAAAAACGTCCAAATTGTCAACATGATACTGCTTTGTGGAGTAAAATTCAAGAATGATCAGAAGAATATATTTCCATGAAAAGATAGTGGATGAAGCGCAAATAGGATATTCTACTAATTTCATGGAGTATAGAAGCCAAAACTTTAACCAACTGAGTATAACAGAATATATGTGTGACGCCCCCAAAATAGGTATACATCACCTATTCTGAGTCGCCAAATACATGGTACAGAATACAAATACAATCTTAAATATACAACATGAGCTGTTAGTTTTAATACAAATATTGTCTTCTAGACATTATTAAAACTTAAAATAAGTCCTCAATACATTTATTAACACACTATTTCATAGAATAGTGAGGACTACTAATGCTATCGTCTGGACCGTCACTCCGTTCCCCAACTAGTCCTTGCTACGTTCTCATTTCCTGAAGAGAACAATGAAAGTAAAAGGGTGAGCTCAATTAGCCCAGTAAGAAATATTATGACTAAGATAATGCATAATAAATTATCATTAGCTTTCAACAATGTTAAAAAGCGATAAAATACTGATAGACATCAAGTTTAATCTGCGGTGAACAAGCAATCCATTAAAAGAGTCAAGTAGAGAATAAAATCTACTATCTTTTATGATTTAAAAAGGTTTTTCATCACTTTTATCGCTGAGACACATCTTATTAAATAATCCACATCATCCCTGCACTACGACCAAGGATATTCATTAGTATCACAACCACAAATTATCCATGCACTACGGCCAAGGATATTCGTGTATTCATCAATGGTCATGATCATGCCAACAACTGTCCATCAATGCACTACGGGCCAATGAGGACTTTTACCACATCATTTGTAACATTACGGTCATGATTTTACCTAATAATCCCTGGTCATAATCATACCAAGTCCATCTATGCACTACAGGCCACATATGACTTTTAACATAATATAAACATGATGATGATGACAATGATATACGAATTCAATAAAACAAGTTCAAGAATTAATTTATCCAGGAACCAATAACGTCCAAATTATCAACATGATACTGCTTTGTGGGGGTAAAACTCAAGAATGCTCAGAAGAATATTTCTATGAAATGATACTGGATGAAGCACAAATATCAAGGATATTCCACTAATTTCATGGAGTATAAAAGCCAAAACTTTAACCAACTGAGTATAATAAATAATGGAATAACAAAAGAAATTACCAGGCATGCGATGAATCGCATGCATACGAGTTATTCCAATGTAATAATAAATAACGGAACCGAATCGAGCAAAATTCGCACTTACAGGATATTTCAACAGAATAATAAAGAATGGAATAACAACAGAAATTACCATGCATGCGATGGACCTAATGCATGTGAGTTATTCCAATGAATAATAATCAATGGAACTAGGTGAGGCGTAATACGCATGCCAAGCGAGATATTCCAATGTAATAATAAATAACGAAACCGTAATGCGTAAACGCACGCATGTGATGTTCCAAATGTAATAATAAAGAATGGAATAATGAAGAATTTCACCATGTATGCGTACTTCACATGAGCAGTTATTTTAACATAATGATAATGAATGGAATAACAGAAAAATTTCACCAAGTACGCGGTACTTCGCATAGACAGGTTATTCCAACATAATAACAAAGAATGGAATAACATAATTTCTATTCATGAAGACGAAAGAAAGAAATAATACCCCTTACCGTAAAAGAAGAGTATTCCGACTGGTAGGGCGAGGATATTCTTGAAGAAAACTTGCACTACCCTGAAAGCTTCTTAAAACTCTAAAGAAATACACTCAAGATTATAGAAGAATTCTTTGAACTTCTAGTGTGGTTTTTAATTCTAACTAAGCATCCTATTTATAGGAAAATAGAAAGGATACTATGCTGCACTATGCAATAAAATATAAAATATTCTATTTATAATCAAATAAAATAAAACTTTATAAAAAGTATTCTGTTTTATATAAAAAGATTTTATTATGCAAACACTATGCAAATACTATGCATAATAAAATATAATATATTCTAATTATTGTCTAATAAAACAAATAACTTTATAAAAGTATTCTATTTTATATAAAAAGATTTTACTATGCAAAACACTATGTATAATAGAATATAATATATTCTAATTATTGTCTAATAAAACAAATAACTTTATAAAGTATTGTCGACGTCGGGATTTTTGAGTGTCCCTTTTAGTTACTTGTTCTTTGGTGTTCTCATGTTAATGTGAGATTTGTTTGAAAAAACAAGTGAAAAAGGTCCGACATGTATAATGTCGACGATTTGACTTTAAGAGTCGCCAGTTGGTGTATTTAACTGGTTGCACCAACGCAACCGAAAAGTTTTGCACATTGACCCAGTGTTTTGACACTGCTAGACGGGTCTATGAAACCGAGATTCATTTAGGTCCGGGGGCTTGATTATGCGGAGGGAAGGTGTTAGGCACCCCCCCGATATCTGTGTTATCACGGTGACCGCCACTTTTCAAAGAAACTGTTATATGAATGTGTGTGTGTGTGTGTGTGTGTGTGGATCAATGTGCAATTATTTGGAAGTAGTGTTGTACCTCGTTCGCACCTATATACATAGGATTTGAATTTATAGAAAAATTCAGTCTTAAACAAGATATAGCAATGACGTTTTGTAAAAGAGGTTTTTCAAACCCTGTGCTCAATAGTAATTGAGGCCTTTGATACTTCCATTTTATTATTAAATGTTCGGTTGTTTGCTTTTATTTTCGAGATGCGAAGCATTTCCCGAGAAAAATATATATAGCGATGTCGAACTCCTTATAAACATGACAACCATCCAAGGAAATTCAGACAATCGTAAAATAATGTACAAGTCGCTTATAAATTTGAAAAATGTCCATCATGGAACCTAATCTAGATTCATGAGATCAAATCAGTGATCACATGATTCCTAGGCTCACATGATCTTTCGCAATTTGTATGGAAAGCGATGGCGATTATATATATAAAAAGTCAGTAAATATATATATATACAGAACATAATCAACCACCACGAAGCAACTCCATGGGGGATCGGAAATATAAATATATAAAAGCGGTAAATATATATATATATGGACATTATCAACCACCACGAAGTAAACTCCAGGTGGGACGAAATGTAAATAAAGCTGTAAAAGCGATCAACTGCCACGAAGTAAACTCCAGGTGACGAAATGTAAATAAAGTCAGAAGCGATCAACCGCCACGGCAAACTCAAAGGCGTGACGAAAAAATGTAAATAAAGTCGTAAAGTGATCAATCCACGAAGTTAACTCCAGGCAGACGAAAAATGTAAATAAAAGTTGTAAAAGGCCACGAAGTAAACTCCGTGCCCGACAGAACGTAAATATATATATATATATATATATATATATATATATATATATAAAAAGTAGTAAACGCATCTTTGGATGTGAATCCGTGCTCATCGATATGTCTCGATAACAATTATATATATATATATATATATATATATATATATATATATATATATATATATATATATATATAAGCGAGTAAATGTACCATGGATGTAAAATCCAGGCTCATCGATATGTCGACAACAATTATATATATATATATATATATATATATACAAAAGCGTATAAACGCTCGAGATCAAGTTCAGGCTCAATCGAGGAATAACTCGATAATGTTAGTCCATATATGAAATATATATATATATATATATAAGTATATATATATACATGATGAAATGAAAACCACGGAATCAAAGTCCCACAAACGCATACAACACGACTCTCAATGTATATAAAGGTGTGTGCTAATATGAGAAGAAGGCTTTATATAATGTGAGAAGGCTTACAGTGGGCTGCCAATGTAGACTTCTATGACTTTAAATGGATAAACACTCAGCTCCCGTCGGATAAAAGATAGCTATATATGAGCTAACAAGTGTTTAAAGATGAGGAAACACTCAAAATATGTGTATATAGAGTAAAATGGACAAGGCTTCCTCGCTTTTTCCTCTCCTTCTCTTCTTCAAATGGCTAACCCCAAGGCTCATATTTATAGACGGATGGCCGCAGGTACACCTGCAGCAGCCGCGGTTATACCTGCGGCTGGTCGTGGTGCATCTGAGCCTCGCGAGTCCCATCGTCTCGAAGTGCGTGCACTCATGCACTGTAATGTTCGCTCGAACTTGCAGAACTTTAATCCAAGCATCCAAACGAGGTATATCTGGCCTTCTTCGAACCGCTTGTGTCGAGAGTTACGCAATGACATGGATTAGAGGTTGTACAAAGTCAGGAATAGGGGTCTATGCCCATGGTCTTCTAGTTTCAAATTCTATCCAAAGTACTGCCACGCGTAATAGTCACTCGGGATTGTTACTCCTCGGTTCTTGTGGGACATTATTGTATGTATGTATGTATGAAGTGTTGAGATGACGCACAGGTGTTGAAGAGACAAGATGAAGTTTGACTCTTCGCCGGGGTTATCGCAGGTTTAAGTTAAAAGTAGACGTTGCTCAGGGTTACATCTGAGATTGGACTACTTATTGGTATGTTGTGATATCATCTTGTGAGAGAAAACGTTGAGGCGGTAAGACGACATTTTGACTCCTCACCGGGGTTATCGCCGGTTTGAGCGGAAAGCAAACGTTGCTCAGGGTTACATCTGAGATTGGACTGCTTGTTTGTATGGCTCACTGTCATCTGTGGGTGTTCCTGTCTTCCCGTTGTTAGCTCCGGGTCTGAGGTATGAGTGCCTCGGCAGGAGGTCTGAGCTTGAAGCTGATCGCATGTATTTGAAACAAGCATTTCCGGAGTTATCGCCGGAACTGCAATTGCATCCCTTGGGGCTATCACCAAGGATGGAGTCGCTACTCCCAGTGTTGGTTCTGGGACTGGAACTGAATGTCACGGTGTTATTGCCGAGACAGAACTATCCTCTCCGGTGTTGTTTCCGGTCTTTTGATCTGCGTACCTCAAGGTTATCTCCAAGATTGGAAATGACATTCCCGGTGTGTGTTCCTGGTTGGAACTGATGTTCCCGGTTTGTGTTTCGGGTTGGAACTGAACTTCCGGTAGTATCCAGAATGGATGCCAGCTGTCTTCCAGGGTTATCTCTAAAAGACGAATCGGCCCTCCTTCAATGTCGATGAATAAGCGTGCAGAAATTTCGAGTGTCTACAGATGCCCCTCTTTATTATATTCATGCAATGCAAGGTATGGATAGGATAAAGAATCCTAGACACTTGAAATGCAAGCAAGATAAACATGATGCTATATGCAGCAACATGATGCAAATGTATGATGCATGATTATCAGGTAATCCTGTTGGGATGACAATCAGTGATGGCTTGGACATGCGATCCAAGTCTCCAAGGATGTTGACGTTGGGGCTATCACCAAAGTCTTGAATCCTAGACACTAGCTTATATTCCATGGAGGTACCTCTTGTGTGTAAGAGATCTGTGGGGATAAAGCTTTATTTATTTGAGGATGTGTATAACATATTTCCTCATTCTGTCGAAGTTACTGCCAATAGTTTGTCGTCGTCGGGGTTGCTCGACCTTTTTTGATATGTGTATCACCAGATAGATCCCTGCTGGGTGCATTGTTAAGATTTCTTGACCTTCATTGATGTATATGTCAATGGTAGCATTGCGTTGTAACCCTCGCCGGGTCGATGGGTTTATTTGCCATCGGTTGACATGACGTCAAGGTTGCTTGACCTTCATTGATGTGTGTATCAATGGTTGCATTGTATTGTAACCCCCGCCGGGGATACGTAGATGCTTGAAAGATGTGCATTGTGACCCCCGCCGGTGATACTTTATCAGTTTGTAACTTCGGCGTCGTAACCCCCGCCGGGGAGGTTTAGGGTTGTGACCCTGCAAATAACGGCATCAGACCTTTGTGGGGTATTGCCGAGCATGATCTGTGAAAGCTGAGCTCATTGGTATAGTATACCCTGCATTCAGGCAAATACCATTGAGACGACGGGAGTTTAACTCTGACCGACAAGAAACCAGGATTCCAGGCTATTTTGCTCAATCGCGTAGCATTTTTATTCCTGAGTTGGCCTTTTCAGCTTGTGAGACCTCCTTTGTAACTCTAACTGGAGCGAGCCGGAGGTGTGGGACCCATGTAGAAGTGTTGCAGGTACACCTGCAGGAGCCATAGGTGAGCCTGCGACCAACCGTGCTATGTATAGGCCAATGGTTGCTTTCATAAGTCATTTTTAAGTTGCGCAGCGAAGGAAATCTGAGAGCTCTTCTTCAAATCTGCTGAGTTCGGGCAACTTTCTGCATATTCTGCCACCGTACAAGCGTTCTTCATTGTCCTAGTAACGTATGCATGTATTTTTTCCAGTTTCTATCCGTTGGAAAATGACTTATCACATGAAATGCATTTAAACACATAGTAGTGAATATGCATGCTGATATGACTTGATAAAAAATATTCAACATAGCAAATGTTAGTATTAAACCATGCTGAACATAATGATGTGAAAAAAATTTGACTTTTGAAACAGTTAAATTAGAAACTTTTACTGTCATTTCTTATCCTATCTGAGGACAAATGAGTAAAGGCATAAAAGTAAAATAATCCTGGTAATTAGACTACACTTACGGATTTTTTTTTGTGATGTGATAATGCATGTAGGATGTATATAACTGTGTATAGGTGTGCTACTGAATGGCCACCTAGTCATGCCTATGTGCATGTGGATAGTCCCATTTACAAAGGGGGCTATGGCAAAATTTTCCCAAAATGTAGGTATTAGGTAATCATGCATTTTTAACTCTACTATAGATGTATGTTAAAACAATGCATTTTGAAAAGCTCCAGGTAAGAATTTACCACACCCTTTCTGAGGTGATTTGGAGACTTGCTGTCCAGATATTATGGATCCGGATCAGCCAAGTAGTTCCCGCAGGACCACTTCTGGTGTACGGAGGAGAGCTTCTGAAGAGCCTCAACGCCGTTCTGTCAGACAACCTCGTCGTTTTGTGGAGACGGTGATACGTCCTATTCGGGTTGAAGTGCCGAATGTTGAGGACGAGGAGGAGGATGTACCGATCAAGGTTCCTGCTCCTGCTGTATGTGTTCCCCGTAGGGAATTGCCAGGAATTCAAGTGGCCAACCCAAATCCTCTGGGTGACTTGAGTAGGCATCCTTCAATATATCTGCACACAAATGAGGTATGAAGTTAGATCTTTAATCTTCCTTATTTCCTATTGATGAGGAGTTAAGGATTCTGATGTTGATCTGCATTTGATGTAGGTTCCCGGCTTCACACAACCTCGAGGGAACTGGTTTAGCATCCACTCTATGTATCAGGCTTTGCATGATGACTACAGAGCGATCATCCATGGCTGGGAATTTGGGATGTTCTTCTCCATTCTACCCCGTCGCTGTCCCTGGGGTTACCTCAGGGCATTGTCTGAGCGGTGGTTTCACCAGACTCGATCACTCCATTTGTTGGACTGTGAGGTGATGATGACACCGATGGATTGGCGGTTTATCACAGGTATGGAGTTTGGAGGGGAGCCGGTGCCTTGCACAACGGATATTACCCCTACTGTCGTCAGATCCTTGTTGGGAGTTCTCCGGCGAGGCGCCAAGGGCGGGGACTGTTTCGTGCAGGTCCTTTGAGCGTAGATGCTATGAGCGGGCTATTGAGTGAGCCTATATCCGATGATGTAAGAGTCAGGGATCACATTCTTCGGTGATTGTTCCTGATGATCATTAGGGGCTGCTTCATAGCAGATAACTCTTCTACGGTGTCCTTCGCTTTGATCAGTGCCACTCGACATGTGGACCGTATAGGAGAGTATGATTGGGGTTCCTACACCTTTGCCTATTTCCTCAGGGGAATGCGCATGCGATCGCGAGGGCTTTCAATTGAGGCGTGGTTAGGATTCTACCCATTTCTGTTGGTGAGTGTTTCTCTTATCTTTTCCCATGTATAGGTTAAGAGTGTTGACTGACAGCAGATGTTTGCCTTTGTGTTGGCATTTTTGGACCTATGAGAGGCTTCCCTGTTTGTGTCCTGTGAGCTTGTTAGGTTTAGATACCTATCCACGAGGATGGAGATAGCATCATTCCATACTGGCGGAGGTCCCTGTTACTGAGGGTTTCATTCATTGTCGCCTAAAGTTGGAGTTGTTGACAGCTGATGTCATCACATGGATTCCCTACTCTGGAGAACATTTGGGAGTTGGTTTTAAGGATGGGTACCCGACTGGAGTAGAGTACGTCATTTCCACCCGCAGGATTCCTCTCTTCATAGATGGAGGATGGGAGCTCTATTTAGGAGAGCGTGCTATTAAGAGCACTACAGGAGAGATTCGTATGCCGATCTTGCCTCCTACCAGGCGTTATTGGCCTGTTTCGCAGTCACCCATCATTGACATCCCATTGATGGGGATTGACGGTTTTACATTGTCAGAGGGCCCCTGGTCTCAGGAGATTTTCCAGCATTGGTGGATCCCTCATACTATTGGAGCTTAGACCCGCGCCACACAATTTATGGGGGATATGGTTCCAGGATCCATGATGATGATGGATTGGATAGCCTGTGTCAGAGATCCAACTCATGTGACATGATTGATAGATCGACTTCAAGTTTGGACCCATTACATCTTTTCATTCGGCATTTGGGCATAGATCCTTCAGAGGCGAATACTTTTGATCCTTCCACTACGGTCGGGCCCTCAAGTGACCCATATGGCTTTTTTGGTGCAGATCCTCCTCAGATCGGCACCGACATCCCCAGTAGATAGAGATCCAAAGACTCGGAGGAGTTACATCGGTGGATGATGTCGATGATGTAGACATCGACACCATTGACTTTTTCTGATGTATTTCTCGCTATCTATTTTGATAGGCCTCTGTTAGCTGCTAGGTAGCTTCGCCCCGTTCTAGCTATATCTTTTGATAGGCCTCTGTTAGATGTTGGGTAGCTTCGCCCCATTTCCTTGTATTTTAGCTGTACAGAGATGTATTAGATGATGATATACTTAGGATTGTATGTACTGTTTTCCATTCCCTATATCATATTGCCATCTATTGTATCATGCATGTTATTATGTTATGCATATGTATGTATGTCCAGAGATATTCAACATTGACCCCTGGATGGTCTTATGACACGGCCAGTATAGATGTCTTCTTCGACGAGCTAGTCAGATTGATCATACCCCACCATTTTTGGTGGTATCCGGTATCTTGATCATGGTATGATAGTATATCACCATCGATACGTGGTGATCGTAGATGATTCTATCGCAAAGATACTATGACCTCGTTGATGTTTCGAGATCCTGCACAGGATTTGTAGAGGTATGCTAGAAACACTGGGGTATCGAGAGGCGGTGTTTTCCGATTTGGAACCTAGGAGTTGAATCATACTTTGAAGGAGTATGCACGATTGATGATCTCGTTGTTCTTTGGATAGACCTTGCGTGCATATGGCTATTGGAGACATGAGCAGACAGTTCATGACCCTCACCAGATTGAGACGTAGAGTGGTCCAAGACGGGATTACATCCGGCCACGTGATATCCCAGCGTTTTCTGTTTGACAGATTTGGCTTTGAGGATAGTTATGCACGACATTCCGGGGATTTCACCACACCAGAGGACCATTGGCGTTCAGCCAGAGTAGATGTACTGCTTTTGTGCGTATTGTCATACGTCATCATGTCGCGGTACATGGATGAGCTGGATATTGGCGTCATTATGGCAGTGGGAGCTCTCAGGGAGGGTCATACCATTGTATAGATGATCATTGCAGAGACTCTGAGGTCAGCTACATACTGCTGCACTTATCCGACATGAGTGTTTACAGGTAGCTCAGTCATGCTGTATGTGTGGTTTATGTCACACTTGAGACCGATTGGCACATTTAGACGACAAGGGTTTTGTTTCACCCATGATATAGCCATGTCGTACTCTTTCCAGCCTACGGAGTGTATAGATGTTGCATCGTGGTCAGCTTTCCTGGTAGGGATTAGAGATCCGTTTGCCATATTACCATGTTCAGGGCTTAGTTCACCCTACAGCTTCATTACTCATGCTCCAGGCATGGAATATCTCCCTCTAGCTGGTTTGAGGGGCATGATCACTTACCACCCATTGGCCGTTATGTGTTAGTTTGACCAGTTTCAGGATTTTCATCCGTATGAGGGGGTAGTGAGTCGGTCAGCTTCGCTTCACAATCGCTTATCGGCGGAGGATGATCCAGTTTGTATACTCACGGATTAGCGATGGTCGGTTGAAGTTTTCTGTCGACCATCCAGTTTGTTCTGCAGAGTATTCCGCATGGATGGAGACAGATCGATCGATCGGCGGTATCCACAAAGGCAGGGGATCGATTCTCGACGATGAGGAGCCTATAGAGGAGGCTATTATTCCCATCGATGATTTGACTCTTTGGCCGCCAAAGATTTGTGATGGATTCTCCCACCCCGAAAAGTGCCATCATTATTTAGTATTCTAAGACATGATTTGGAGCAGAGCTTACATCCGATGACCTATGAGAGAGATTAGGCTAGGGCGCGATGTTGACAACTCTTGATGAGAGACGCAGCATTTATTAGAGAGGGATGAGGCTATATTAGCCAGGGATGCATTGATTGGGGAGCAGGATGCCGCTTTATCTGCTAGGGATGTGGCCATTGCGTATAGTACTTCATTAGATCCCGATGACCGCCGGTCTTTGCCAACATGAGTGCTTACATTGATGAGCATTATGCCACCATGCAGTTAGCCTCTGATCTGCTAGCTCGTGTAGATACCTTTGGGCAGGAACTTGTAGCGCTACCTCCGTCTTCAGAGAGGGATGCTATGTTAGATCTAATAGTCCGCATACATACAGATCTGTAGATAGCTTTGTATTTTTCTGCACAGACTAGCTTAGCCATTTTGTCATGTACAACACATATGTATATATCAAACAGTATTATGTATGGCAGGGAAATATATTTTGATTCACTTCCCTTTTAGTTATGCCTTGATACTTTTTGTTTTATCGGTGGCCTTGTGATCTTGATGCATTCTCAACTTATCCTTGATAGATGGACATTGAGACGTCGCAAGATCTTTCAGAACGGATCATTGATTTCTGTAAATCCCTACCTTCTTTGGTGTCTTGGGACTGGTATCTGTATGGAAAAGTGGAGAGGAGGGTAGTTTCTTCCTCTCTGAGATTGACCGCACCACAGATGGTCGTTAGTACTTCTATTTGTGAGAAGCCTAGTTAATTACATTTCTTATGGGTTGGTATTGCTCTTTGAGGCACGATCGCAACTTTGATGGTCACCGAATCTTCTATTTGTGAGAAGAGGTTGGGTAATTCCATCCCTTTAATCTGAAATCGATGAAATATGGCGAATTGAAGGCTGATCCCAATACCGTGTGACAAGTAATTTTGTTCTGGTAGGGGTTAGACTGAACCATAAATGGCTGCCTACGTACTCCTATTGAAGAGGAGATCAAGTCTGCGTAGTTTGAACTTGGTGTAAGAGGTTCAACGCTAAATGTGAAAGGCAGATAGGTGTAGAAATGTTTTTGTTGTTTTTGTATAGAAAGGGCAGAAATTGTGACGCCCCCAAAAATAGGTATTCATCACCCATCTTGAGTCGCCAGATACATGGTACATAAATTCAAATACAACTTAATTATACAATAGTCGTGCAACATACGACAACATATGTTGTGAGTTTTAATATAAATATTGTCATCTAGACAATATCCACACTCAATTGAGTCCTCATTACATTTAATATCACACTATTTAACAGAATAGTGAGGACTACTAATGCTATCATCTGGACTGTCAATTCTTCCCCGACTCATCCCATCAATATTCTCATTTCCTGAAGAGAACAGTGAAGGAAAGGGTGAGCTCAACTAGCCCAGTAAGAAATATTATGACTAAGATAATGCAGAATAAATTATCATTAGTCTTCAACAATGTTAAACTGATAAAATACAATAGACATCAAGTTTAATTGCAGCGGAACAAGCAATCCATTAAAAGAGTCAAGTAGAGAATAAAATCTACTATCTTTTATGATTTAAAAAGGTTTTTCATCACTTTTATCATTGAGACTTAGCTTAATAAATAATCCACATCATCCCTGCACTACGGCCAATGATATTCATTAGTATCACGACCACAAATTATCCATGCACTACGGGCCAACTATGCACTATGCACTACAGGCCACAAATGACTTTCAACATAATATATACATGAGGATGATGACAATGACATAATAATTCAATAAAACAAGTTCAAGAATTAATTTATCCAGGAACTAATAACGTCCAAATTGTCAACATGATACTTCTTTGTAGAATAAAATTCAAGAATGCTCAGAAGAATATTTCCATAAAAAGATACTGGATGAAGCGCAAATATCAAGGATATTCCACTAATTTCATGGAGTATAGAAGTCAAAACTTTAACCAACTGAGTATAATAAAGAATGGAATAACAAAAGAAATCACCATGCATGCGATTGCGATAGACAAAGTTATTCTAATGTAATAATAAATAACGGAATCGGGTTAGGCGTACGCACCCATGGTGATATTCCAACAGAATAATAAAGAATGGAATAACAATGTAAATCACCATGCATGTGGTACTTCAGATGTATAAAAGTTATTCCAATGTAATAATAAATAACGAAACCGTCCAGTCGGTAAATTCGCATCGACGGTGATGTTCCAACAGTAATAATAAAGAATGGAATAACAACAGAAATCACCACGCATGCGGTACTTTGCATGATGTATAAAAGTTATTCCAACAAAATAATAAATAATGGAACTGTGTCCGCGTAAAACGCATGACATGTGATATTCCAATGTAATAATAAAGAATGAAATAATGTAAGAATTTCACCAAGTATAGGGTGATCACAGATATAAAGTTATTCCAATGTAATAATAAATAATGGAATAACAAAAGTTCTCTTCATGAATACGAAAGAAATAATCCCCTTACCTTAGAATAAAGCTGGATATAGGAGTAGTGAAGTAGCAGAATACTTTTCTTCTTTCTCTCTATAGTTTCTCTCTCTAGAGTTTCAGTGAATTAGTAAGAAATAATGAAGGAATGAGCTTTTATTTATAGGAGAATGGACTGAATAGTAACTAATTCCTGAACGGCCCAGATTGATTTATTTTTAATCGGACGGTCCAGATTTAAAGCAAAATCTTTTAAATAAAATATAATATATTCTATTTATAATCTACTAAAACGAATAACTTTATAAAAGTATTCTGTTTTATATAAAAAGATTTTACTATGCAAAACACTATGCATAATAGAATATAATATATTCTATTTATAGAATAACTTTATAAAAGTATTCATTTTATATAAAAAGCTTTTCTATTTTATTACATTAATAATATCAATAAAACAAAACCGGTGACTTATCACGTAAGCATCAATAATCAATACCGTATTATTTACTATGCGCAACCACGCCAGACATCGTACTTTCTTTACTACCGAGTAGTTCAACAAAGATTAATCAGTAAACTTATGCCGTTATTTTCATAAAAATATTTTTGTCCTTTTCTCAATCCGATAATAATTCCGTTGTGGGATCCACCAATGATTGTGTCGTCGTATGAATATTCCCCAACCCAAAGAATATTCCCCGACCAATCGAATATAATATAACAACTTGCATACTTTGCAAAATTTATAAATACTACCCACAACTATAATATTATCTCAAATTCACACCATAATATAAAAAAAATATTTCGAGAAAATTAAATCTTTATTCGTAAAATTTGGGATTTTACAGAAATGTTTTTGTTTTTTTTCTTTATTGCAACCGGGCCATATAGAATATGGTTTCCTACGCACTACCCAGTGTATCGTGGAGATCGGTCGACGTAGTTCGCCTCGTGAGACGAATCGCAATCGTGAGAAAGCGTGAATCCCATGTGCAGGCTATACTGTGGGGAGAAGAAAGTTTGATCTTATAATGGGGATAAAATGCAAGTGTGGAAAAAGTTTGATCCCATCCTCAGGACAAACTGCAAGCGTAGAAAAGTTTAATCCCGTCTTCAGGATAACTGCAGGCGTAGAAAAGTTTAATCCCGTCTTCAGGATAAACTGCAAGTGTGAAAGGTTCAATCCCGTCTTCAAGATAACCGAAATTGTGAAAGGTTAAATCCCATCTTCAGGATAACCGAAATTATATGGAAGGTTTGAAATGAAGTGATACTAGGATGCTGGTTTGAAGTGTATGTTTCCCTGAGGGGCAAAAGAGTATGGAAAAAAGAGATGGTTCAAAACCGGAATGACTGGTGATTTGATGATCAAAACCAGGATGTTTGTTTGATGGTAACTTCAGACATAGTACCGTTTCACGGTGTCCGAGTTGATAAGCTGTGGAAATTCATCACCATCCATTTCCTGCAATTTGAGAGCACCTCTTGTCAATACCTCCTTGACAATAAATGGGCCTTCCCAGTTAGGAGCAAATTTTCCCTTAGATTGATCTTGGTTGTCAATGATCTTCTTCAAAACCAAGTCATGTTGTTTGAATTGCCTTAGTCGGACTTTTTTGTTGTAGGATCGTGCGATCCTTTGCAGATATATCTGACCATGGAAGATAGCCGCAGATCGCCTTTCGTCTATTAGAGACAATTGGTGATACCTGTCTTGTACCCATTGGTCTTCACCCAACTGAGCATCTATTAATACTATGAGGGATTCCATTTCCACCTCTATGGGGAGCACTGCTTCCATCCCATAGACTAATGAGTAGGGGGTTGCCCCAGTGGAAGCACGCATGGAAGTTCTGTAGGCTAATAAAGTTAGAGGCAAGAGATCATGCCATCCTTTGTGATTGGCGAACATTTTCTGCACGATCTTTTTGATGTTTTTATTAGCCGCCTTCAACAAAGACCATTCATCTTTGACCAGAGATGACCGGAATTGAGGTGTTTGATGTAAAATTTTTTGCATAACTCCTCCATCATTTTGTTGTTGAGGTTTTTAGCATTGTCTGACACAATGACCTCTAGTTTTCCTTATCGACAAACAATATTGTTTCTGATGAAAACAATGATGACTTCTTTAGTAACCCTGGGGAAGGAGGCTGCTTCTACTCATTTGGTGAAGTAGTCGATCATGGTGAATATAAATCAATGTCCATTACTGGCTTTGGGCTCGATGGGCCCGATCACGTCCATTCCCCACATTGAGAAGGGCCATGGCGAACTCGTATTGTGGAGTTACCTTGGAAGGGCGTGGATAACATTCCCATGAATCTGGCATTGATAGCACCTCTTGACGTGATCATCACAGCCAGCTTTGAGTGTAAGCCAATAATGCCCTGTTCTGAGGATCTTCTTGACAAGTAGGGATCCGCTCATGTGAGGGCCACATACTCCACCATGGATCTCATCCATGAGTCTCTGAGCTTGGTCTTTATCTAGACATCTGAGGAGACCTAATTTAGTATCTCTTTTGTAGAGTGCATCTCCACTCAAGTAGAATTTCATTGCAAGTCGATGAATCCGCCTCTTCTCAGTTAGGCTCGCCTCTGCGGGTGTAGATCCATCTCGCAGATACTCATTAATGTGCTGATACCAAGGATTGTGGATGGGAGGTAGCTCATCCGATACTTCTCCAATGTAATTCCCATAGACTGGGGCTTTTTGCAGAGTAAACGTGATGCTTGGCATGTTTTCCTTGTCAGGTATGTAAACCAAGGAGGCCAATGTGTAGAAAAGAGACTTCTTCAAACTCCAAAGCCATTTGTAGAACTTGCCGATTGTAAGGCAGCAAATGTAATTCTTTGGTTTGATATATTCCCGTTGATTGTCTGATTACCAATTCGGAATCCCCAAAGACAGTTAATCGCTTGATGCCCATTGAACGGACAAGTTTTAGCCCCATGGTACAGCCTTCATACTCAACTATGTTATTGGTGCTGACAAACTGCAACTTGGCGGCGACAAGATATCGCTCCCTGCATCGGATATTAGAACCGCTCCACTCAGAGCCTTCGTGTTAATACCCATCAAAATACATTTTCCACGTGCATTTATGTATCGAATCGATGTTCGCGAATTTGAATCGCATTATCCTTCATCGGGAAAGTATGTTTCAAGGGTTTGTAGTCCCTCGCAAAAGTGCGCGGCCGATTGATTCGCAATTCCTTGACTTTGGATCGACTTTTGCATCACGTAAACGATGTCAAATTGCTGTAGGATCAACTGCCATCTGGACAGTCAACAATTCAGTATGGGCTTACTGAACACATACTTGAGAGGATCCATTCGGGATATGAGATGGGTTGTGTGACCATGGAGATAATGTTGTAATCTCATGGAAGCCTATGCTAAAACACAACAAGTCTTCTCAATTAGAGTGTACTTGTGTTCACTGATGCTGAATCTTTTGCTGGGGTAATAGATAGCTCGAGCTTGGCCTCTATTGTCTTTTTGCCCCAGCATATAGCCCATGGTATTGTCATTTATGGAGAGGTGCATGAACAGGGGAACATCATCCCTCGGAGGTACCAAAATAGGAGCGTTAATCAGTTGCTCATTGATTGTGAGGAAGGCTTTCTGACACTCATCATTCCATTTCGTGGAGGAGTTCTTCCTTAACAACTTGAAGATTGACTCACAGGTTGCTGTGAGTTGAGAAATGAATCTGCTTATGAAGTTGATTCTTCCCAAAAATCCCCGTATTTCCTTCTCTATTTGAGGAATGGGCATTTCCTTGATGGCCTGGATTTTGGTAGGATCTAGTTCAATTCCTTTCTGGCTGGCTAGGAATCCTAGCAACTTGCCTGACTTAACACCAAAGGCGCACTTGGCTGGATTCAACTTCAAGTTGTACTTACGCAACCTGTTGAAAAGCTTTTTAAGATGGTCTAAGTGGTCATCCTCCTTTCGGGATTTGACAATGATGTCATCCACGTAGATATCTATCTCTTTGTGCATTAAATCATGGAAAAGAGACATCATAGCTCGCTGATAGGTTGCCCCGACATTGATAAGGCCGAATGACAACCGTCTGTAGCAAAAAGTTCCCCAAGGCGTGATGAAAGCAGTTTTCTCACGATCTTCCTCAGCGACCATAATTTGATGGTACCCCGCAAAGCAATCAGCAAAGGAGTACATGTCGTATTGAGCAATATTGTCAATAAGAATGTGGATAAAGGGCACGGGAAAGCTATCTTTAAGGCAAGCTTTGTTCAAATCTCGATAATCCACGCAGACTCGCACCTTTCCCCTGGTTTAGGCATGGGAACAATGTTGGATATCCACTCCGGATATGTAGACACCATGATAATGCCAGCTTGAAATTGTTTCACAATTTCTTCTTTAACCTTTAAACTCCACTCAGGTTTCAATCGCCTGAGCTTTTGCCTAACTGGCTTGAATCCTTCTTTAATGGGAAGGCGATGAAGAACAATGTCAGTGGACAAACCCATCATGTCTTTATGAGACCATGAAAACACATCCTGGAATTGGGTTAATAGTGCAACCATGTCATTCCGCTGATTTGTGGCAAGGTCTGAACCAATTTGGATTAGCTTAGGGTTGTCTAAGGTTCCAAGATTGAAAGAAGTGGTTTGATCGAGATTGGGTTTGGGTTTGTCTGCGACCCATTCCTTAATCTCCTGAGGTGTCTCAATGTCCTCTTGTATGTCCATCAAGTCTGAGTCCAACTTTGCATCAAAGTTACAGCCCTTGTGGAGAGAAGGCACATCTAAATTCAGAGTCCTGAAACAAAAGATGCTTTCACTTAATATATGCAACTGTTCGATCATAAAAAAGTGTTAGCATGTACTTGATAAAATAACTGCTAGTACTGTAAAGGAAAGCAAACAATTAAAGTTATCTACAGGGGAGAGGGATTTTTTTGCCCATTTTACCCTCGTCGACCAATGCATGGAGTGTTGCTCCAATTGTCGAGGGCAAAGTCCTGAAGGACTGCAGTGATGGAAGGATCGTCATTATCCTTCTTTTCCCGAATGATAACCATGACATCTGGGCAATCATCGTCTGGGATGTATCTGTTTGTATGTTCATCATGAACAATGATGCGTATGCCTGCCATCATCAAGGCAAGGTCATGTTTTACGTTGCCTTTTCTTACGCCTCTAATCGTGAATCAAGACCTCTTTTGCTTTGATTGGCACTAGTTTCGGAAACAGCATAGCCTCAACATGGGCTGGAACCTTTACTGGAGATTGCATCAACTCATGAGGTAAATGTATAGAAAATCGCCGTGCGGCGGAAGCTTGAGGAACCTGCTTATGCTTATAAGGATTCTTGTGTCTGGAACTGGCAGAATATGTGACGCCCCCAAAACAGGTATACATCACCCATCTTGAGTCGCCAGAAAATACACTATAAAAATCATTTACAACTTCATTTATACAATTCTCGTGCAAAATACGACGACATGTATACTGTGAGTTTAAATATAAATACATATACCAACTCTGACTCATGTCACAATTGCACCTTACATAAAGGTACACCAAAACCTGCTTTTAGAAATTAAAATCTTTGGAAAGTGCTCAAGAAACCTTCGTACATGGGAGGCCATGAATCTAAGTTATGATAGATATCATATGTCCAGAGAATTATCATTGTTTGACCTAATAGACCCCAAAGAAAAACAAGAAGATTACTATCATGTTCCTTCCAATGGTGAGTCTTCTTTTTTGACATATAACTATCTCCACTGCCTCCAAGTGAAAATTATATTTCAAATAAACTCCAAGATCATATAGGTAGTGCTCGTAGATATACTCAAAGAAGTGGATGTGCAACCCCATCTTATGATAACACGAGATCAGTATGTCATTAGACATCTTGTATGATAGTGGCAAAACACCCTTCCAAAGTTGGGTTCGCCACCCTATTCGGTTCACCAAAATTAAATATCAAATGACGATACAATACTACACACTTATCTAAAGTTCTCAATAAAATTATTTCCATACTATTTAGGGAAATCCTCAACAAATATATAGACCACCGCTTCTATTCCCCTCATTATCCCCGCGACCCAATTTACACTCTTATTACACCGAAAGGAATCAGAAGCAAAAGGTGAGCACAACTAGCCCAAGAAAGAATATCATAACTAAAGATAATTAAATTATCAATAGCTTTTGTCAATAATAAATCGTAGATTTAGAACATATGGTAAATGATAAAACTTTTTAACCATAGTTCATTGCGAACGAAGCAATCCATTAAAGAGTCAAATAGTACCATCGTGTCTATTATCTTCCCCATGTTAAAAGTCCACCAATAATGTTTTATCCTCGTAACATCAATCAACAATTCCCATCGCCCACAATCATATGAATAACTCATAATCATAATTGTGATTCTCAATTCCTTTTGCACCTGGGACGAAGATAATTTTCATCACCTATCTTCACCAAACATCAAAAATTATGGTTATACCAAATCACAATCCTCGCCATAATCATACTAATAAATTCATATTTGCACTACTACCGAAGATATTCATTAACAATTCATCTTTGCACTACAAAAGCCAAAGACATACAACCAGATTTTAGAAGAGTCAAGTAGAACATTATATCTACTATCTTCTACGAATTTAAAAGTTTATTATCAATATTTTATCGCTGAGACTCAGCTTAATAAATAATCCACATCATCGAATCACCCCTGCACTACGGCCAAGGATATTCGTTGATATCACATCCATGAATTATCCATGCACTATGACCAAGGATATTCATTATTATGACATACATGAATTAATATTTCATTGCTGAGACTTAGCTCAATAATTAATCCACATCATCAATTCATCCCTGCACTATAGGCCAAGGACATTCTTTTAGTATCACGACCACGAATTATCCATGCACTACGGGCCAAAGATAATCGTGTTTTCATCAACGGTCCTGATCATGCCATAAAATAATTCATCTTTGCACCCTCGTCAAGAGAATCCATAGCCATAATCATACCAAAATTGTCCATCAATGCACTACTACCAATGAAGACTTTTTCCACATCATTTGTAATATTACGGTCATGATTATACCGAATAATCCTTGGTCATAATCATACCAAGTCCATCTATGCACTACAGGCCACAAATAACTTTCAACATAATATATACATGAGGATCATGACAACGATATAAAGAATCAATCAAATGAGATAAATGATAAATATTAAACATTTATAATATAAATTATCCAGGGTTCAAGAATATCCCAATGTTATCAATCACTTAATAATCTCATAATCTAATATCATTAATATTATAAAATATTTTAATTATTTCTTAAACTTATAAACAATTTATTTTAATTGTTTACACTTTACCAAATAATGCATTTAATCATTTAAACATGCCATACTCATAAGATTTCATCACCAATGATCAAATCTCTTATCAAAAATCAGATATACCCTATATAGGATTCCCAAGCCATAAAATCCTATTTACAAATTTTCAACTTCACATAACATATTTAACTCATATACTACATATAACTAGTGTATTTTCATGAAAAATACCAAATCAGTCCCAAAAATATTTCTTTTACTCGATTTAGCGTAATATAGTCCCATAATGAACATATATTTTTTTTCTTATTTTTAAAATTCATTTACTATTTTTCAAAAATCAATTTCTAATTAGTTCCTTAAGAAATTAGCTACCTCAAGTTTAACTCCAGAAATTCCCAAATCTTGGCAGGATCTTACACATGTTAACATGATCTTCCAGTTTAAATTTCATGGTCATCTGAGTTATAGAACTCCTATATAGCGTTTTTTGTTTAAAAAACCTAAATATTGAAATGGTCATAACTTGCTCATTTTAAGTTAGAATGAGCTCATTTTTGGACAGGAGGTACTTTATACCATATATTTTCATGTCCCAAAAGGCTGGAACTTTTCTCACAAATTAAGTGGCCAAAAATGCCCTTTTAAAATTTCTGGCAGTAGCTGTTTTCCCATTTTTCACTTTTTCGTGCTTTGCTATAATTAGTCCACACGAAAATCTACAACACCTTTTCTAGTGATTCCACTTGGATAAGTTAGGAGACTCATAGATCTAACTCTAAAACTTGACCACACTTAAAAATTCAAAATATAATAGGAGATATGGTCAATTGAATTTCATATTCCATTTTCACCAAAATCTAATTTTTCAACCCTTTGTGATTTCTAAGAAACTTTCATGTTTTCACATAATAACTAACATAACTCATCATAACACTTACTAATACTTCATATACCCATGATTTTCATCAGTCCAATGCTTTTATTATGTCTCTCATCATAATCAACGTAACCTGATCATTTCCATAATTTAATAAGGAATGAATATAAATGATCATTCACCATGCATGTGGTAATCCACATAGATAGGTTATTCCAACAGAATAATAAAGAATGGAATAACAGAAGGATTCACCATGCGCGATAGATCGCATGCATGTGCGAGTTATTCCCAAATGTAATAATAAATAATGGAACTAGGTCCCACCAGAACGCACGCATGTGATATTCCGATGCAAATAATAAAGAATCTAACCAGTCGTGAAATTCGCATCGAACGTGATGTTCCAACAAAATAATAAAGAATGGAATAACAACATAAATCACCATGCATGTGGTACTTCACATAGATAGGTTATTCTAACAGAATAATAAATAACGGAACCAAGTCAAAGTAAATTACAGCACCGACAAGATGTTCCAATGTAATAATAAAGAATCAATAACAACAAATCACCACGCATGCGGTACTTTGCAGATAAACAAAGTTATTCTAACGAAATAATAAATAACGGAACCAAAGTTAGGCAAAATTAAGACCGAAGCGGGATGTTCTAACGTAATAATAAAGAATGGAATAACAACCGAAATCACCATGCATGCGGTACTTGCATGATGTATAAAAGTTATTCCAACAAAATAATAAGGAATGGAATAGAAGAATTTCACAAAGTATAGGGTAGTCCACAGATACAAAGTTATTCCAATGTAATAATAAAGAATGGAATAATGAAGTTCTCTTCATGAATATGAAAGAAATAATACCCCTTTACTTAGTAGTACAAATAAATAATATCCCTTACCTTAGAATAAAGTTGGATATAGGAGTAGTGAAGTAGCAGAATACTTTTCTTCTTTCTCTTTATAGTTTTTCTCTCTAGAGTTTCAGTGAATTCGTAAGAAATAATGAAGGAATGAGCTTCTATTTATAGGAGAATGGATCGAATAAGAACCAATCCATGAACGGTCCAGTTGATTTACTTTTAAACGGACGGTCCCAGATTGGTTTACAATAAAATATAATATATTTTATTTATAATCTAATAAAACGAATAACTTTATAAAAGTTATTCATTTTATATAAAAAGATTTTACTATGCAAACACTATGCAGGCACTATGCAAACACTATGCATAATAAAATATAATATATTCTAATTATTGTATAATAAAACAGATAACTTTATAAAAGTATTCTGTTTTATATAAAAAGATTTTACTATTAGCCTAATAAAATGAATAACTTTATAAAAGTATTCTGTTTTATATAAAAAGCATTTCTATTTTATTACATTAATAATACTAATAAAACAAAACTTCATCATCACTTACTTTGAAAAATTTTCAAATGTCACCCTTAACTTTAAACTTTTATCAATTTAACTATTCACCAAAATAGAAAAATTGAATACTTTTATTTCAAAAAATTCGGGGTCTCACAGAATATCCTAGCCCTGGCTGTTCTAATTTGACTGGACATTTGGATAGGGTACTTAATACCCTGCTTATCTTTACCAAGCCCTTGTCCAGGTTGATGACCCAATAACATCATTTCTTGAGTGGCCGACATAACCTCGTTAGAAATCTTGGGTATGGGAAGTGGCGCTCCAATAGAATGGTATTACGTGTTACTCACTTCCGTAGTATGGAACCGCCGATTCAACTTCTCGAATTGAAGTCGATAATTGGTAGAGTTCCTTGTTCGTGACATTCGGCTCGGCGACAGGCGGTGACTAGACTGTTGTTGATAATGTATTTAAGTTGTTGATGTAAGGTGGAGGGAACGGCTCCAGCCATGTGTATCCATGGTCTCCCCAATAGCAGGTTGTATCTTGAATCTATCTTGAGGACGTGAAAGGATACAATGAATGTATTTGGACCAATCTCAATTGGCAACTCAATCTTTCCAACGGTATTTCGTCTGGATCCATCAAAAGCTCTGATAACCGTATGGCTGCTTTAGATCCGCTTAAGATTGACATTCATCTTTACCAAGGTGGCATAAGGACAGATATTTAGAGATGAGCCTCCATCAATCAAAACTTCAGCTAGCATGTACCCGGAAGACAAAACTACAATATGCAAAGGCTTGAAATGACCGGTCCCTTTGGGAGGTATGTCGTCATCAGTGAAGGATATCACATTGTTGTTGAAAATGTGATCAACCAAATGTTGAAATTTCTCCACATCCACTGATTTTGGCAAGTAGGCTTCTTCCAAAACCTTCAGTAAAATCCTCCGATGATCCTCAAAAGAGAAAACCAAGTCCAGTATTGAAATCTGGTGTGGAGCTTCTCGCAAGTTTAAAACCACTTTGGCTACATTGTGGCCCATAGTGCGGAGGAATTTTTCAATCTTCTCCATGAGCAACTTCCCCTTTGCTTCGCAAGTAGGTTTAATAACCCGTTGAGGAAGATACAGTGGATTTTCCTTCGACACTGTAGCAGTAGTATGAGACGTGGATCCTTTAGCTTCTCCATACTTCTATGGAACTTTGTGTAAGCTGAAAACAGGATATTGTAGTCTGAAAGGTAAAGAAATTGGCTCTTGTGCGGCCACTTTCAAAGGATTTTCAGCTCCTTTGAGTTGAATTGGTTGTATGGCAAATACTTTGACAGTCTCATCATCCACTTTGGATATAACTGCTACTGATCCCTTCCATTTAGTAGGACATGCATTCCCACCCTTGAGTTGCACAGTGTAATCATCTGCTATTTGCAGGACACCGCTATCAATAAGATTCTGAATGAGATAGCGGAGTGCCCAACATTCTTCTGTGCTGTGACCGCGAGAATGTGAATGGTATTGATACACTTCATCAGAATTAAACCGTCCTGAACGGGGATTGATTGGAGGGAGAAGGAAGGTAATTCTTCCTTCGTTGATCAACATCTACAGTATCTCCTCCATAGATTTGCCTGAATAGGTGAATTCCCATTGATTGGTAAAATCCCAACGGGCTTTAGCATTTGCTCTCTTCGCAACCTTATCCTCCATAGCTTCGCTTTCTGAAGGTGGTGAGGAAGCATTCATAACAAAAGGAAGGAGATAGGCATGTTCCTGCCTGATTAATTGGCGTATGACTTGATGATGGTGGGTCACCAGTTCTGCCAGTTGCTCAATTTGTTTGCAAACAACTTTCATCTTTCGTTCCATGGTAAACTGGAACTTTGCATAATCCCATTTGTCAACACCATCTTTGATGGTTTGGGATGATTCGCCATTAAAATTGGAACCTTGTCCAATGCTCCAACTAATCATGTTGACCTCTTCTTCTTTGTGTTAAGGAAGAGGGTTGTCTTGCACATAAGGTTGATCTGGTTTGGTGACCACGATCTCACCATTGTTTATTAGATCTTGAATCTTGTGTTTCAAAGCCCAACAATCTTGAGTATCATGTCCAGGTGCTCTGGCATGATAAGCACACTTCCGAGTAGCATTAAAACCCCTCCCATTAGGGTTGGCTGGTGGAAGAAGATGTGTAATTTTCTTCTAAGCAGTCAGAAGAGCAAGAATATTCTCGAGCGAGTCCCCTAAAGGTGTGAACGTTCGAAGTCGCTTTACTTCTCCACTTTTAGGCAATGAAGGGTGTTGGGTCATGATATTTCCCCTCTTTGGGCCGAGTAAGTTGGGCTCACTTGTTTAATTAATCTATTGGGCCATCATTATTGAACCTTGAAAGTCACTGGGCCTAGTCACCATATTACTTCTATTTAACCCTATAAGACCGGGTCAGTTCGTTGGACTAACCCATTAGATCATTTAATATCTATTACTTTGACTTGTAATGATGAAAAAGCATGACAGTTGACTAAGACACCTGCCATGCATTAATGTGGATGGGATTATAGTCACGGCCAAGATAAACAAAGGACCAAAGAAGGTAGTGAGTAGATGCAGGTAGTGCGAGAGACCCATCGATCACGGGGTGTGGTCGTGTAGTGGGTGGCACGGTAAACCGGGCAAAGAGAGTATAACCTATCAACTAAGTATTAACAAACAGGTACGTTCTCATACACGTTCACGTTCATATTCACATATACACACCACTGAGGATTATTATCTCTCTCAAGACACTAGACATTACATCCTCCATTGTTAACCTTGTGAACACGTATATTGACTCTCACGCCTGAGCTATCCCCCGGCGGTCTGACCGTCAAGCTTGTGGTGTTTATCGTGTTTACTGTGCAGGATCAGGGCGTCTTACGTGATTGGGACATTAGAGAAGATCTTGGCGTTAACATTGGCGCTAGAAGGAGGGGTGAGTTCTAGTGTCATTGAAATTTTCAATCACAATCATTTAATCTACTTCGAAAGATGGTGAGGAGTAGAGATGGTACGCCAGAAGGGCAGGCGATGGCAGTTAGCTCGTTATTGCCTCGTGTTTTGATAAAGGATCGTCTGAGTCCTTCTAAAAGTGCTCACGAGAGCACGACCTCTAAGCATAATTCAGGAGATCTCCGTCCGAAGATCCATGGTGGGGCCAGACGGAGGTTGGTTTTCGATGCGGATAAGGAGCGTGATCATGGTCGAGGGCGGGCGGAAGGCTCACCGACCAAGACTCATTGCCGAAGTGGTCAGGAGGACAGAGCTGCCAAGTTGACGAGGATGGCAGACGAAGCAGATAAAGCCTTGGAGGTTTTGTTAAAGCGGAGAGAAGATATAGCCGAACAGATGCTTCGGGTGGCGGAGTTAAGGGATGAAGCATCTAGCCATGTTCAGTCCGAAAGGCGGAGTAAGCATAAGGAGATGCCACGGCGAGAGGGTAAAGAGCCAGAGCATTCTACACATGTGTCCAGGGATCGTTCTCACGGTAGGAGGAGATCGAGGAGCAGAACTCCCGTGGCCTCGAAGAAGGCATTGGTGGTCGTTGGTTCTCAAAGATCGAGACGCATTTACAGCGCGAAGAAGCAGGTCGAGGGAGATCATGCCAGAAACCAGAAGAAGAGAGCATCAGCGTGAATATTCTCATCATGAGGATAGAATTGTACGCCGAAGTAGATCCGAAAGCCCCACGAGGGCAATGGGATCGGTAGGAGGAGATCAATCCACTCAGAGGCAGAATGTCGTTCAGGAGAAAGAGGTCTCCTCGTAGCCCGAAGGTGTTGATTTTTTAGTAAAGGAGTTGAAAGAGCTCCGAAAGCAGTTGGCTGAGGTTCAACAGGTGAAGGACACTTCGGGAAAGAAGGCATCCCCTTTTCCTCGGATATTCTCAAGGAGAAGGCGGATGTCACCAAGAAGTTGCCTCGTATGGAGAGTTACGATGGGTCCGGGGACCACTACGACCATAGCCAAAGCGTTCGACCGACTTTCATGGATTATTATGATTTCACCGATCTTTGCCAAGTGCCACACATTTGTTACGATATTGAGGAAAGATGCGAGGCAGTGGATGGGGACTTTGCCGTCAGATTTAATTTCCTCTTGGATCGAGCTTTGTGATAAGTTCCATGCCCGCTTTGGGAGCAACCGAAGGATAGGGAAGCCCACTGGCTCATTAGCACAGGTCCGACAGTTCACCAACGAGTCCTTGGGTCAATATGTGAAGAGATTCAGAGAAGCAGTTGGTCAGGTGTCGGACCTCAATGATCTCCAGGCCGTAGGTTTGTTTCAGAATGGGCTAGATCTGGTAAAGTCCGAGAAGTTGGTGAAGAAATTAATGTTCAACCATCCGAAGAGCCTGGCAGAAGCTTTTGACAAAGCAGAAAGATATATTGTTGTAGAGGAGGCTATGAATAGCCAAACGCCTCTTCTTCTTCGGACCGGTTAAAGGATGCGAGATGACCCTAAGGCGGAGGGCGATCGTAGAAAGGGGGAGGATATAATGATCGCCAGAGGGCGCTCAAGAAGTTCAATAACTCATGGCGACAGAGAGTAGTAGTCGACCACTGCGTCCACCTCGAAGGTGAATAAGGTTTACACCAAGTTGACACACGGATAGGTTTGATCTTGGACCGGATCGAGAACCGGCCATTCTATGAGCCGCCTCGTGACCACATCAAGCCGTAAGGTGGCAATACCCAAAATATTGTGGCTATCATCAAGCCACCGGGTCACGATACTAATGAATGTTGCAATTTGAAAGATTTCATAGAGAGGAAGATTCAAAATGGTTTCTTTGGATCGATGCGTGGCGGGAGGGACCAACAAGGTCGACAAAATAATGATCGTCTTTATTCGATCGTTTTCAGACGGTCCTACCCACTCAAAGTATTCCAGTACAACCGCCAAGGCACGTCATTGATGTAATAATCGGCGGAACAGCAGGAAAGTTGGTAGGGAAGAAAAGGAGAGGATACCTGGATTCGGTCATGTCCGTGGCGGGTGCTCCCAAAGGCCAATGACCTTTTCGGTGGACTGTTATTTCTTTCACCGATGCAGATTATCCTTCGGAGCCTATCGAGCCGCATGAGGGGCGCTGTGATCACAAATACAGTGGGGTTCGATAGATGTGAAGCACATGATGATAGACAACGGGTCTTCTGTAGACATCTTATATGCCCATGCTTATCAGAGGATGCATCTTGATAGGCGAAAGATGGAGGTCGGACAGGAGGCTCCTTTATATGGCTTTAGCAATGATCTGATCAAAGTTGCAGGCACTATCGAGCTCCCAGTGATCTTCGGCACGGCTCCTCGGTAGGTAGAAATAATGTGTAAATTTTATGTTGTGCATGTAGATTCGGCTTACAACGCCATATTGGGAAGGCTTACACTAACAGCTCTCCAAGCGGCGACTTCCATCCCTCACTTCAAAATCAAGTTCCCCATGGCACATGGAGTCGGAGAAGTGGCAGGGGACTTAGATCTAGCCCGACGATGTTATAGAAATGCGGTTATTTTTTCCGGAGTGGGGGTCAGCAAACAGAAACAAACCATGGCAATTGAGATCGAGCCCTTCACTGAAAGTAGCTCGGAGCCATTGGTAATTCCTGCAGGAGAAACGGAAGAGATCGAGCTAGTCCTTGGAAAGCCAGAGAAGACAGTAAAGATTGGTTCGGGTCTGCCAGAACCTCTTCGGACAAACCTCATGGAGCTCTTTCGCTGCTATGCGGACATTTTTGCATGGGAACCACAGGACATGCCAGAGTCACCAAAAAATAGTGAGAGCTGGACTAGATGTAGATCCTTGAAGAAGCCGGCCAAAGAGAAAAGGTGGATTTTTGCACCAGAGCGACAGAAGATCATTGATGAGGTGATTGCAAAGCTGTTAGTTGCTGACTTCATCTATGAAATTGATTACCCGGAGTGGATGACGAATGTGGTGTTGGTGCAGAAGCAGAATGGAAAATGGCGAGTTTGCATCGACTACATCGATCTGAATAAAGCTTGTCTGAAAGACTTTATCCTTTACCCCATATTGACCAGCTCATCGATGCCACTTCGGGGTATGCATTACTAAGCTTTATGGATGCTTTTTCAGGTTATCACCAAATATCCATGTGCAAGAAGGACGTCCCGAAGACAGCATTCATTACACACCGTTTAGTGTACGCCTACAAGAAGATGACCTTTGGCCTTATAAATGTTGGAGCCACTTACCAGAGAATGATGAACTTCGTCTTCAACAGGCAACTAGGGAGAAACATGGAGATCTATGTAGATGACATGATCGTGAAGAGCATGCAGGTTTAGAAACATTTGGACGATCTGGAGGAGTGCTTCCAGACTGTCCGTCATCATCAGTTGAGGCTCAATTCGGCCAAATGCACCTTCGGGCTCGGTGCAGGGAAGTTTCTGGGATATCTGGTCAGTCAGAGGGGCATTGAAGCCAATCCAGAGAAGATCCAGGCCATTCTTGACATGAAGACTCCTCAATCGTTCAAAGACGTCCAACGTCTGACTGGCAAGATTGCAGCTCTGAGGAGGTTTATGTCGAAGTCTGCGGAGAGGTGCCTTCCTTTCTTTGATACACTAAAAGGACCGAAGAATACAAAGACGTTCCAGTGGACTGTCGAATGCGAATACGCCTTTCAGGGCATAAAGACATATCTATCTTCGGCTCCTTTATTGATGAAGCCTGTCCCAGCAGAGACCTTATATTTATACCTTGCAGCAAGTTCATTGGCGCTTAGAGCAATCTTTGGTTTGGGAGGTCGATTGAAGCAAAGCATCCTGGCCTATTATGTCGGGCCACGTCCTACGAGATGCTGAAACCAGGTACCCAAACATTGAAAAGTTTGTTTTTGCTTTGATAAATGCTAGTAGAAAGCTTCGGCAATATTTTCAAGGTCTCCGCTTCCACAGTCGTTTACCTGGATCGACCATTGAAGAAGGTGATGAGCAAGCCAGAGGTTTCGGGGAGACTAGCAGCATGGACTATGGAGTTGTCCCAATTTTTCATTGATTATCATCCCCGAACCGCTATCAAAGGTCAAGCTTTGGCCGATTTTATGGTGGAGTGCTCGTTCACCGGCGAGATCTTTGAATCGCCGTGTTGAGACGTCCGATCGAATCGCTATTGCGGTTCTTCGAGCGAGGATAGAATGCATGGACACGTGACGCAAATGGATCCTCTATGGTGGATCATTGTAGTGGGTTTGTATTATCTTGACGAGTCCGGAGGGATTCAAAGTGCAGCAGGCCATCAGATTCGGGTTTAAAGCAACGAACAACGAAGCCGAGTATGAAGCAGTGTTGGCAGGTGTTTGATTGGCAAAGAGTCTAGAGGTCCGTGGTCGATTATTTACAGTGACTCTCAGTTGGTCGTCAAACAACTGTCGGGAGATTATGAAGCTCGTGGGACCAGGATGATCAAGTATCTGGCAGAATTAAAAGACCGACTTCAGTACTTTGTTTCTTATGAGTTTCTGGGCATAGAGCATAACAATAACTCCATTGCCGATGCCCTGTCGAAGCTCGCCACCACAGTTGCAGATGTTTTCAATGGATCGGTTTATTTGGAAGTTTTGCGGCGGTGAGTGTTCAAAGATGAAGCGGTGATGTGTATTGAGCAATCTAATTGCTGGATGACTCCCTACATCGAATATTTGGCAGATGGCGTCCTTCCTTTGGATCAGATGCTGGCAAAGAAGATCAAGTACAAGAGTGTCAACTTCGTTCTTATTGATGGGGATCTTTATCGAAGGGCATTTCGTCACCACCATTATTGAAGTGTCCGTTCCGCTTGGTCGAGTATGCCTTCTGGAAGTTCATGAAGGCATTTATGCGGTGATCATATGGTACATAAGTCATTAGCATACAAAGTTCTTCTAAAGGGTACTCATCGGCCAACGATCTTCAAGGAAGCTACCGAGTATGTAAAGAAGTGTGAGAAGTGTCAGCTCAACAGTCTGATCCCACATCAGCCACCAGAAGAGCTATACTCGATTCTATCTTCTATACCCTTTGCTGTTTGGGGGGTTGATATATTGGGTCCATTGTCGAAAGCTAAGGGACAGGTCAGCTTCGTAATAGTTGCTATTGATTACATGACCAAGTGGGTAGAGGCGAAGCCACTTCGGTTGATAACAGAGCAGGAATGTTTGAAGTTCATGAAAGAGTTCGTAATATTTCTCTTTGGAATTCCCAAAGTGGTGATATCAGACAATGGACGCCAGTTCGTGGGATCAAAATTTGAAGGATTTTTGACAGAGCTGGGGGTTCAGCACAAGAAGACTTCGGTGGCTCATCCATAGTCGAATGGGCAAGTCGAGGTGACCAACAGGACGCTGCTGAATGGGATCAAGCTCAGACTGGATGAAGCTAAAGGAAGATGGCGGAAGAACGCTCAACGTCTTTGTGGGCTTACCGGACTACACCGAGGACCACCATGGGGATTCACCCTTCGATTGGCCTATATGGTAATCGATGCCTTAGTCCCAGTCAAAATCGGATCTCCAAGTCTTCGGGTCAGTTAATTCAAAGAGATCTACAATGACAAAGGACTGCAGGCCAACTTGGATCTGCTAGAAGAAGTCAGAGAGGTAGCTTTGCTCAAATTGGCTGCTTATCAACGAAAAGTAGCCAAGCATTACAACAAAGGGGTCAAACTTCGCAGATTAGAAGTAGGAGACTTCGTCCTCAGAGAAGCCGAAGCATCTACGCCTCAAAACACAGGAAAGTTAATGCCGAACTGGGAAGGGCCGTATGAGGTGATCGAAGTACCAAAGCCAGGGACTTATCGTTTAAAAGCATTAGATGGATCCGAGATCAAGAACACTTGGCATGCAGGCAGGCTTCGAAAATATTTCCAGTAGATATCGAGTCAGTTTACCAAGAAGTCTGTACATGATTGTTCACCATCTATAAAAGTTCACTTTTTCACAACTGATCCTCTTCTTATTTGTCCTAAGTTCACAATGGTGTAAGGAGGTATGGTCGGACTCGCTGGCCATTCGATGGTAGCCCATTTATTTGTTGCCCAGCGTGGTAGACAAATCCTATGTTCCTTTATATTGCTTTTACCGAGGGCGGTAAAAGCAATAGTTCACCGAAGTAAGGAGGACGGGGTGGACTCGCTGACCATTCGATGGTAGCCTTTTCGGCAGGAGTGTTCCTATGAATTTGTTATACCCTGCGTGGTAGACAAATTCCGTGATCCTCTTAATTTTGATTTACCGCGAGTGGTAAACAAAATGCACTGGAGTAAGGAGGTATGGTCGGACTTGCTGGCCATTCGATGGCAACCTTATTGTCAGGAGTGTTCCTATGAATTTGTGACCCAGTGTGGTAGACAAATTCCGTGATCCTTATATCTTGGTCCTTATATCTTGATCCTTATATCTTGGTCCTTATATAATTGTTTCACCCCGAGTGGTAAACAAATGTCCTTATATACTTGTTCTACCCCGAGCGGTAAGCAAGATCTTAATGGTGCAAAGAGGATCAGCCAAATTCATTTGACACATGACCGATCTCACACTTCGGAAATGATAAGTATACATTACTTTATTTTATTCAAGTGTTGAGTTCAGTTCATTCAATTCAGTTCATTAAATTCTATCCATTAAATTCAGTTCACTTCATTTTATTCTTAATTATCATATGCTTTAACTAGTTCACAATCTAAGCTCGGTTCATTCAAGACTATTGGTACTGAATTATTGACAAGAAACGAAAAGCATCATGCAGAAGTCATGACATAGAAAGCTGAAATTTGAACCATTCGATCTATTCATTCATATTGACAAACACATTGTACAAAAACATAAATTCTAACATAATTTCAGAGCAATAGAAGTCCTGATAAAAGTTTTTAAAACAAAATCCTTAAACAATTTCCAAAATAAACAGAAATTTTCACAAACATTCTTAAATAAAACTCAGGAAAAACAAGAACATTCACTTCAGGCATCATCCTCGCCATCTGAAGAGTCGAGCAAGGATGGATCCACGTTAGCTGTAATCAACTTCTCCTTTCCACGACTCCGGCAGAGCTCATAACTTTCAGAATATATCTTCATGATCTCTCCGTTAATCTCATCCGAGTTCCGATACTCTTCACAGATCTGCTTGCGAAGGTTATCGGTTAGAGGAGGCCCAAGGTCCCGAAGAGCCTTGAGTTCTCGAATTTCTTCTTCCAGCTTCTGACCCTTATTCAGATGATGAGTTTCTGCTAGCTCTAGCTTCTGGATCATTTTAGTCAAGATCTTAGCATCAGCATTTATCTCTTTGATCTTCTCCATCCTTATTTCGCTCCTCTGAACCAAGTCAACATTCATCTTGACGATCTCCTCATATTGTGCTTTAGTTGACTTCAGTTCTTCATTGGATGTCTTCGCATCTCCTTTGGCTTGGGCCAACTCTTTCCGAAGACCCTCATTCGTGTGAAGAACGCTCTCACGTTGAGTCCTTTCCCGAGCCGAGCGCGGACTTGGGATGGCATTCTCCTTCCTCATTGCCTCTTCTTCGAATTCAGCTTCGATAGACCTTGGACGCAGACGTCCGAACACAGCATTCGCCTACGCATGTCCAGTATTATTCGATCAGTTTCATATGTATAAGTATGAAGATAAATACAGAAATAAAGGAGAGAACCAATTACCTTCGCTAGGTAGCTCATGCCTTCGCTAAGCAAATCCCCGTTCGAACTGTTCCCGAATCGATGGTCATCGGTTTCACGGACGAAGGTGTCAAACAGTTGAAAAGGAAAGTTGGCATTAAATCGAGGCCACATGGTTGGAGAGGCCATAACGTCATGCTGAAATTAAGAGGTTGACTGTCTTGGAGGAGAAGGCATGGATTGATTGTGAATTGGCGAGGGATCCACATGTATATTTTCCGGAGAGGGAGATCGAACAGGATTAGGTTCATGAATTGGTGAGGGAGCCGAGGATGAACCTGGATGGCTATCTGATGGATGTTTCCTTTTTTGAGATAAGATGGGGACAGATCCGACCAGTTCATCATCAAGCACTTGAATTTCGGTTGGGACTATTGGGGGAATGTCAGCCGAAGATGATGGAACTCGGAGCTCATCGGCAGTCAAAGGGGTAATCTTTGTCCTTATCTTCTTAGCACGGAGAACCTTCGCCCGATCATGGAGAGGTATATCAAGCAGGCTTCTCTTAATCGGGATAGATTCAAAAGGTGCAGAGCTAGGGTTGGATGAGGGGGTTGCTTGTGGAATTGCTTCAGGAATTGTTTTCGGATCACTTTCAAGATTTGTTTCCGGCTGGGTGGATTTGGATTTCTTGGCGGCTCTCTTCCTTCGCCGAGGTCTGAGAGAGTCTTCAGGAACGATGGGTTCATCAGTTTGGGGTTCGTCGCTTACGAGAGAGACATTGGGTGGATCGGTGACGGAGGATTAGCTCGGGAAGATTCTTCACGGGGCTCTTCACTCGCATCCGTAATCTTCCCTGCCAAAAAGTCTTCCAATTCGTTTACTTCCGAAGAAGTTGGTTTGATCAGAGACACTACAAATAACCATGTATCAGAACCCATGTCACTTAAATATCTCAAAAAACTTTGTTACAAAGTTGTTCGAAACTTACATTTATGGTCATACAACCAGGCTTGCTTAGTCAGAAGTGCAAAACTCCATTCCTTCGGAGGAATCTTCTTCAAAAAATTTGCCATTTCCTTCACACGCTCTTCGGGGATATCTCCAAAGTCAGCAGAGATCCGATCAGAGATAGTCCAATCTGGAAGAAGAGAGATTTTGGTCCCAGTAACAAAAACCATTTTTTTCGTGCCATCCCTTGTTGCTTGAAGGGGTATCCATCAGGGGTCTCTTCTCAAATCTGGTGTTGGGTCGTGGAGACTGTTTGCTCAATATTTTGAAACCTCGTTCTCGGGACCTACTGGCGGAGAAGAGGGTGAAGAAGATGTCGACAGAGGGAGGAATCCCTAATTTGTGGCAGAAAGCAATGAATGCCAGAATGTGGATGTAGGAATTAGGCACCAACTGGGCGAAACCCACTCCTATGAATCCTAGAAGGGTAACGACGAAGGCATGAAGGGGTAGACGAATTCCCTTTTCGAGAAAAGTAACTAGCATAGCGACCCAACCATTCGGTCAATGGTACATGCGTTCTTTAAAAGCGGGAGCCCTTATAGCGTACATATCCGGAATTTGATAGCGAGTCCGGAGGATACGTATCTCAAATTTCGTAACAGTGGAGGGGGTATTGGCATGAGGAAACTGTTCCCCATCCTTGAAGAAGTCGGAAGGAGGCAGAAAAGGGATCAGGGGCGGATTCTTCCCCATGGTTGCTGTGGATTGGGGATTAGAACTCGAACCCTCTTGGTTAGGGTTTGGATTGGGGGAAACGGTGCAAACGGGAGTCACTCGAAGGGGAGAATTTTGGTTAGAGTTCACAGTCACCATTGTTGAGATATCGTAAAACAGAGAAGGAAGTTCTGTGAAGGAGAAGAAAGCTCAAAGGTTCAAAGTTCAAATTGGCAGGTAAAACCGTCAAAATTGGTAAAGTTTATCTTTTATACTGACGGTTACACGAGTTATGAAGGCGGCACATTAAATGTTAGTAATGATGAGAATTTGAATGGGAAACGTTCGGATCAATTCTTAGACATTTTATCAGATTGGGCTTCTCGGTTGGATTTCCGGTTTTTAGACCGTCTTGTTCAATTTCAATCCTTTATTGACTGGGCCTTTTACTCTGGACATTCAGCCATTCCCTGTCTCATCTTATGGACCAAATTGGGTATGTCTCAATTACTTCCTGTTATGGGCCTTTAGTAAATTCTAATATCATGGATCATTTATAGTTTTCTATTAAACATTCTGTTCAACAAAAAACTAGGGGCCAATGTTGGGTCATGATATTTCCCTCTTTTGGTAGAAATAGTTGGGCTCACTTGTTTAATTAATCTATTGGGCCATCATTATTGAACCTTGAAAGTCACTGGGCCTAGTCACCGTATTACTTCTATTTAACCCTATAAGACCGGGTCAGTTCATTGGACTAACCCATTAGATCATTAAATATCTATTACTTTGACTTGTAATGATGAAAAAGCATGACAGTTGACTAAGACACCTGCCATGCATTAATGTGGATGGGATTATAGCCGGCCGACGGCATAAACAGTGACCAAAGGTAGTGAGTAGATCAGTGGCGGTGGCGGTGCAGACCCATCGATCACGAAATGGTCATGTCGAGTAGTGGGTGGCACGGTAAACCGGGAAAAGAGAGTATATCCTATCAACTAAGTCTTCACAAACAGGTACGTTCTCATACACGTTCACATTCATATTCACATATACACACCACTGAGGATTATTATCTCTCTCAAGACACTAGACATTACATCCTCCATTGTTAACCTTGTGAACACGTATATTGACTCTCACGCCTGAGCTATCCCCTACGTGGTCCGTACCGTCAAGCTTGTGGTGGTGTTTATCGTTCTTTACTTGTGCGGCAGATCGTATGCGTCTTACGTGATTGGGACGTTGGAGAAGATCTTGGCGTTAACAGAGGGTTTGAAGATTGTGCTAGAAAAGGGGAGTAGTTTCTCCTCTACATAAGCATGCTTTGATTACTTTTTTGTCCTTGTAGTATCAAGGAAACATCATCCTCTTTTTTCTTATGGACCCTTCGGGGGTTGTTTCCATAAGATCCGGATTGGATGTGCTCAGCAACAACTTTAAGAGCGGCTAAGTCTTGAATTTTTCCGGACTTCAATCCCATTTCAACCATTTCTCCGTGTTTGATCATTTCAGAGAATGGTTTGCCAATACCAGCTAGAACTCTTTCATAGAAAGGAGCTTCCTGTACATCTATGAAAGTCATGACCATTTCTGATTCTGTCATAGAAGGAATAACTTGAGCAGCAAAGGCGCCTCCACCTTTGAGCGTACTCTCTAAATGACTCATTAGACTATTTCTTGGCCTTGGTGATATGATACCGGTCAGGAGCCATCTGAGATTGAAAACTGTATTGAGTAAGGAAGGCGTGAGCCAACTCTTCCCAGCTATGGATCTTTGAGTTGTCTAATCTGGTATACCATAAACAAGCTTCTCCAGTCAGACTTTTTTGAAACAGCTGCATTCTGAGCTTTTCATTTTTCGCATAAGATCCGAGTTCTCCAATGAACACTTTCAAATGTGTATAAGGATCCCCTAATCTGTCATACTTTTCAAAATCAGGGGTCTTGAATTTCTCTGGATAATGAACACCAGGAAATATGCAAAGGTCTGCATATGAAACACTGCCATGTGTTCCGATCCCTTTGAGAACACGAATAGTTTCCTCCATTTGAAGGACCTTTTTCCTGATAACACCGGTGTCTGGATCTCCTCTGAGATGGGTGTTTTCAGGGTCTTTGTTGGTCGTATCTAACTAAGCTTCTGGAATTATCTTTTCCAGACCTTGAACTCCTCCTTGTGTAGAGGATTCTGCACATGGAGGGATCTTCGTACCCTAAGTGGACTATTGCAATTCTTTTAGTAGAACAACCAAGTCTGTAATTTGTTTACTCAATTCGTCAAATTCTTCTCAGGAAACAGCATTAGACTGGTCAGAAGAAGACATGAGTGGTTGTAGGCCTGTGGCCTTTTTGGATTTTGAGCGGGTAACAGGCCCAATTGCTTCCCTATAAAAGACTTACGTAGTTTAGTCTTAGGGTAATGTAAATGTTATCATAACATGTCCGTTTTAGGAATTTTTGTCCTGCAAAACCGGTTGTTAATTGATAACATGCATGCATGCACAGATATTCTTCATATTTTCCATTACATATGGATGAACATGGAATAAAATTACAAGTAAATGCTTTTACAAGTAATTGAAAATGGAAAGTATGAAGAGACTTTCCTCCGCGTTTGGTTTATCAGAGGTTGACCTATCTTAGGGTTACTCTCGCGGCTTTTTGGCATGAAGGTTCCTAGATCATCGCAATTTACTTGACGGGAAGTTAATCCGGTCTTTCAATTGGAGCGAATCTGGGTGGTGCCTTTCCTGAGCCTCGCTAGAATTATTCTTCCTGCGAGTCCAGTAATCAAACACCGACAGGATAGCCTCCTGATGGAGGAACCACACAACATACATTCACATACAACGTGTCTCACCGTTTATGCAAAATGATGACATGTGTGAAGCACTAATATCACAGATAGATATTTAGCAGTGCAGTAAATAAAAATATATTCGTACACATTCATCAGAAATGTAAATGCAACATCCACACACAAGCATATAACAATTTTGAAAAGCTTGTAATAGCGGCTTAAACCCTCTTACTGGAGTCCCCAGCAGAGTCGCCACTTGTCGATGTCGGGATTTTTGAGTGTCCCTTTTTGTTACTTGTTCTTTGGTGTTCTCATGTTAATGTGAGATTTGTTTGAAAAAATAAGTGAAAAAGGTCCGACATGTATAATGTCGACGATTTGACTTTAAGAGTCGCTGGGTTGGTGTATTTAATCGTTGCACTAACGCAACCGAAAAAAGTTTGCACATCGACCCAGGTGTTTTGACAACGCTAGGCATTTTCCCTATGAAACCGAGATTCATTTAGGTCCGGGGCTTGCTTATGCGGAGGGAAGGTGTTAGGCACCCCCCAATATCCGTGTTGCCACGGTGATTGCCACTTTTCAAAGAAACTGTTATATGAATGTGTGTGTGTGTGTGTGATCAATGTGCAATTATTTGGAAGTAGTGTTATACCTGCGTTACACTTTATATACATAGGGTTTGAATTTATAGAAAAATTCAGTTTTAAACAAGATATAACAATGACGTTTTGTAAAAGAGGTTTTTCAAACCCATGCTCAATAAGAAGTGAGGCCTTTGATACTTCCATTTTATTATTAAATGTTAGGCTTTGTTTGCTTTTATTTTCGAGATGCGAAGCATTCTAGAAAATATTATACAAAGAAGCTTCGAACTCCTCATGGGCACGACATCCATCCAAGGAAATTCGACACCTTTCAAAATAATGTACAAGCTCGCTTATACCGAAAAATGTCCATCATGGGAACCGAATCTAGATTCATGAGACTAAATCAGTGATCACATGATTCCTAGGCTCACATGATCTTTGTAATTTGTATGGAAAGCGATGGCGCTATATATATAAAAGTCAGAATATATATATACGAGTATGATCAACCACAATGAAGCAATTCCATGGGGATTGAAAATGTAAATATATAAAAGCGGTAAATATATATATATGGACATGATCAACCACCACGAAGTAAACTCTGTGTGGGACGAAATGTAAATAAAGTCGTAAAAGCGATCAACCGCCACGAAGTAAACTCCAAGCCCGACAGAACGTAATATATATATATATATATATATATATATATATATAAAAAGCAATAGAACGACCGGATGTGAATCCGTGCTCATCGGATATGTCCGATAAAAGTTATATATATATATATATATATATATATATATATAAAAAGCGATAAATGCACTTTGGATGTAAATCCAGTGCTCATCGATATGTCTCGATAAAATATTAATATATATATATATATATATATATATATATATATATATATATATGTTGGGTTTGTAATATTCATGAACGCAATCAAATTGCATAAAATTAGCGGGCGTGGTAAAATCGAGTTTAAAAATTTACAAACCATATACCCGATCACCCTTTATGCATAATTATTAATTAAACGAAAAGATAAAGAATAAAATCATACCCTTGAAGATCGAGCTTCCTCGTACAAGTTCACCTCCAATCCTTTTCGCTCAACTTGAATCTACATCGGGTTTGGTTCCTTCCTTTGATCAACGTTAGCCACCCATGTGTTTGGCCTCTGAGAGGATCCACCAAGGAAGGATAAAATTCAAGAAGATGGGTGTTTGGCTCAAACCCTAATTTTCTATCTCTATAGAAAAGGGTACTCTCCAACAAATTGGAATTATTACGTTGTAAAAGTCAACAACCCATCCCACCCATAATAAGACTCCTCTTATTTATAGATGTGGGCAACCCACCTTAACAATTAAGGAATTGGGTTTTAATTAATTAATTAAATTCTTTTAATTAATTAAACTCCCTAATCTTATTAGGGATAATTAATTAAACTCTTTTAATTAATTTAACCTCCTAATCTTATTAGGAATAAATGAGAGTACTTTTATTAAATTAATTCCTAAACTCTTTTAGAAATTAAAATAATAATAATTGTAATAATATTAATAAGACTCCTCTTATTAATTTATATTTAATATTTCCAAAATATTAAATAATAATATTAAGCTATTTAATTTATTCTATCACCATAGATTAAATTAAATATACTTAACATATATATTACAATTATGCCATTAACTTCTTAAATAATTATTCTTCCTTTTATGGTGTGACCCTTTAGGTTCTCCATATTAAACCTATTGTGAATAAATCAATTAGAACAATTCTAATCTTATTTAAATAAATAAATTAAATAATTAATTTATTTAAATAATATTTATTCTACAATAGGGATAAGCCTCCCCTAACGATCAACGACTTTCCGGATAATATAGATTTCAACATTAATCATTAAAGAACCTTTGAGTAAATAGTTACAAATGCAATTCATCCTTTCCACCATACAATGTCCCAATTAAATATAAGACATGGAATTCTCACAAAGTCTTATTTTATTTAATTATATGTATTTCGATCCTTAAATGCACAACTCCAAATAATGCAAATTAGAAACTCCTTTCTAATTTCATTCTCGCCGCCAAGGACTCTTGGGTTGTCATTTATCGAATCACATAGACATTTCTCTTCTTTATTAGAAGTGGTAGATTCTTTATCGATCATACATTATCTCCATGTACAACTTATTATACCCAAGCATACCCTTTGATATACCCTAAGGGTCTTAAGGAATAAGTCAAAGTATAACTCATCATACACAAGATACTATGATGATCTCAAGTCCAAGGATTACTTGTACAACTATCACTACAGAAATTCCTATCGACAGCAAATAAAACTCCATTAGGTATTCCTTAGCGAGCCACGCTCAAATTGAACTTATTCTCTAATAAGCACCTACATACTTGCTTTAGTGTTCCACACAAAAATGATCATGAGATCAATCATCCTCATCCAATGAGCAAGCAACGATGTACCAATCTATCCGGATTCACTAATCCCCAATTTAGTAATCCAATGATTGGGAACTATTTTAGTTTTAAGCTTTCTAAGAATTTAGATCTCATTAGAATGATCATCATCATTATTCTAAAAGCATTGCTTAAAACTATGGGTTTATCACATATTATAAAACAAAGATCATGTAGATAATTAAAAGCCTTTAATAAATTAATACTTTTTATTAATAAATGAATAAGATTGTTACAAAGTATATGCTTTATCATCAAACATGATCGGCTTGTGTGCATACTACTTTCAATCTCCCACTTGCACTAAAGCCAATCGTCATGGTATCTTATACTCTTCTTCTCTAAGTGACGATTATCCCGCCGTTGGATAAGCTTTAGTTAATGGATATGTAATGTTGTTCTTGAGAGTCCACTATCTCTATAGTGATTTCCCATCTTCAATGATTTTAATAATCAAATGAAAGTGCCACAACACATGTTTAGATCCAAGATGAGACTTAGAACTATTCCTAGTTCTCAGAATGAACTTTTAATCCAAACAATCAACTTGTAGCTTCATTTATAGCTATATACTTTGTCTTTATTACTAAACCAAAGAACTCTTTCTGCTTTGGAACCTTTCCATTCATCGCACCACTATTCAAGATAACACTTTACCTTAAAGTAGATTTTCTCGATTAGTCTTCTTCTGCAATCGAAAAACTTGAGTCTCAGAAGCCCTCTAGTTTTAATTCGGACCCACCATGTATGCTCACATCTTTAGTGCCTGTTAAGAACTTTAAGATGTTTTTCACCGCCTTACGTTGATCTTCTCGATTAATATGACCGATCAACATCGTGTCTCGTACATTTCATCGTAGATACATGATTGTCACTCATGCAATCTCTCTCTTTGGAGTCTATGGGGACTATTAAGAGAGATACACTCCATAGCTCATCAACATGAGACATCTCTTGAGTTTGCCATGCTAAACGACTTTTAGCATCAAATGAATATACGTTCCTTGGGTTAAGTCGAGCATCCTCTTAAATCTAACTATATAGATTTATATCCCCAATTAAGATACTCTTCCAAATCATTCATGGAGGAATGTTTAGACAACTTTATCTTTACTTGATTGTAGCATTGGTATGTAATTTCTCATCCGTAGTATATCAACATATAATACTAGAAATTTCACGATGCTCCCAATCGACCCTTTTGTACACACTAAGTCTTACCTCATCGAATGTAACTCGGATCATCATCTTCTATGATGCGTACCTCATCATCATCATCTATGATGAATCCATACCTCCTAGGTATCTTCTTGGTACTATTCAGTTTTACGATTCTTGTTGTGGTACAATAGTTCTATCTACAGGTTCCTCTTATTTGACTTATAGTGTTTTGTGGTTCTTGAACTTTTCAAGATCTATTATCCTCCCACTAGCCCTTTCAATGATAAACACCTTTATCTTAGAAGGAAGCGTGTTTCGCAACAAACACCTTTTGTAAGTAGGATTATAGAACATATGCCCTAAACTTACTTTAGGATGTCCCACAAATCGACACTTGTCAAATCTTGTCCCAAGCTTATTCTTTGAAACCTTTTCACATAAGTTGGACAACTCCTTATCTTAACATACTTAAGATTACGAATCCTCCCTATCCATAACTTTTATGGAGTCTTGGGGCTGGATTTTGAGGTTACCTTTTCGTAGATATGCAACCATTTCTAGGACATTATCCTGTAGGATATTGAATATCGGAAAATCATTATGGACCGCACTATGTCCAACAAGATACGATTTTTCCTTTCGGATACATAAATCATTTATTACATATCGAGGCGCGTCCATTATGAGAAAACCATTTGAGATGATCAAGAAACTTATCGCACAAGTATTTATTCCTCGATCCAATCAAAGAATCTTAATACTTTGCCAATTTGTTTCACTTCTCCAATTCTTTTGAACCTTTCAAATAATTCATACTTGTATTTTAGCAAATACACACATTCAACTCTTTGAATGATCATCTCCTTTTCTTATACTAATTTGTTCAATATACAAAACAATTTTTCACGTAAGTCAAGTATACAAAATCCATTAAGTAATATTTCATTCTATACAAAACATTATTATTATAAATAGAACAACAATTGTTCTTAATTATAATACCAAAAATTTTATCATCCAACAATAAAATGGAAATAATATTTTAACAAGAACTGGAATACAATAACAACTTATCGACTTAATAGATTTGCCCGTAGCAAAGGCTAAACTATAAGTTTCTATAGCTAATGCAAAGAACCTTTGCTTCATTTCCGCATATAGATTACTTATACTTGTTTAGCTTTCTACTCTGCTTGGTCCTTCATAAATTTATATTTATGATAACCAAAGTCGGTATCCAATACCCAAGTAGAACCTCGACTTAAAGAAAAATTTATTTCAATCATGAACAAAAATCGATTATAACCGAAACTTCACTAAGCTTCTTTGGTTAGCCTCTCGCAAGACGCTTCTCGCAGCTTTCTTTCCAAAGGTCCAGCTTATTGCAAAGGGAAGCAAACTCCTTTGCTATCCGTGACGAGATTGTTCTTATTATCCTTTGTTTATGCCTTTCTATTTACCTTCTTTGAATCGCTTTCTTCTTTTCGTAAGATCCTTTGGCCCTATCAAGAAGACATGGTCTTTCTTGGTTGAAAGTGACTCTCAACATTTTTCAATATGTTAAGCAAATCAATGAAGTCGATATCTAGCTTGTTCATATGAAAAATTCACAACAATTAGAAAGGAGTCCCGGAGTGAGTGCAAGATCAAATCTTGGCTCAACTCTCCATCCATGACAAAAACCAGTTGTCATGATTGATCAATCAAATTGATTATGTTAAGAACTTTTTGTCTGCATTTATATAGTGCCATTGGCCATTCTAGATCTAAGAGCTCCTTAGATATCTCGATATCTATCACCCTACTTTCTTCACCATCAACTACTTAATGTGCGAATATAGTAGGAGCATCCATAGTTTCATGTCGACATTTGAAGCTCAAGTTACTCATAGATGCGAGCATGATGCATCGAGCTAATCAGGCATCATCTTGCCACTTTCTAAAAGTAGCAATCTCTTCCTCGAGGCATTGTCTCGCAACCATTGCAGGATATAGGCGATATGACATAAGATAGCTTTTCACTATGAGAACTATTCTCAAATTCCTTAACCAATCCGCTTAATTCTATTCCCGATTAACTTAGCATCTAATATGCTTTGCAAAGGATAATTTTTAGACATTGTAAAATTTCAGTAAATGAATTTGTAATTAACAACATTTTAACATACATTCTTTTATTAATTACCAAAATAAATTAGGTCTTGTTTTAAATTGGTATCTCCCACTATTTTCTTCAAACTATATTACCTCACTTATATAGTTCTAAGCAAAATCTAATTAAAGATTTGCTAGTGAGAATAAGGATCCCATTTCAAATGTATATAAATTTGTGGTGACACAACAAACTATATATAAATAAATAGGTAGACAACTCTTGTCAATTACATCAACTATGCAACTCCTCAGATTTTGCCTCTTAGATTATTTTGATCAAGTGGTGGCACATCCGAATCAAAATTATCCAAGTTAAGTCCGACCTAGCACTCTATATATTCAAAAAGAAAAAATATCATCCTTGTGGTGACACAACAAAACAATATTGTTCAATTTTCTTTATAAGCATCAAATGTGATAAATTAACATCTTAAATACTTAATACTCATTTTTGTGGTGACACAACAAACTCATATTAAATATTTAATACTCTATTAATTTTATCATGCTAGAAGGCGACGCTCGATATTCCAAATATCTTTGAACGCTAGGACTTAATATAATAATTGAGGGGTTTGTTATTAATTTGTCTCATCTTGTTTAGCGCATACATATTATATATATATATAAAATACGCATTATATTAATGAACATGCGAAGCATGTTTGCATAATATATAATATATATATAGTATAAGCATGCACATATAGAATACTATATTCTACCCTGATTGATTATGGACTTTTATTCTAGTTTGGTTCACTAGAGCCACCAAGTGAACCAAAAGGTCAAACCCTAGGGGTGCAAGAAATAATATTTAAATATAACTATTACATTTAAACCCTGCTCCATTACAAACGGTCTTCATGCGCGCTTCTTTCCTTGATCTCCAATTCTTCAAAATAATTCTAATTATTCCTATTACAAAACTATTTAAAATAAATAGAAACCTTGATCGCCAATCGAGGGAAGTATATAGGAGGAGATAGAATTTACATTAAGAAAAATTAGAGAAGACGAGGCACGCAGAATCCATTTAATAAAACCCATACATTCATGCATCCAACTAAAATAAAATCCAATCATATCGGTCAATAGTCCATAATCAATCCCATTTATTATCATACACATCATCATACGATCAATAAATAACATTCATCTTATGAATAATAAACATTTAATATATATATTGATATCATTTAATGTGCAAATTTAGTTAGTATAAAATCTATTTTTGAATCAAAATAAACTCCTTTATTTTAATCCAAATTTAAATCAAAATAAAACTATTTTATTTTAATTTATCTAATTTTGAATAAAATAAACTATTTTATTTTAATCAAAATTTTAATCAAAATAAACTCCTTTATTTTAATTAATTATGGAATCCAATTCCATGTAATAAAAAAAATCTTTAATTAAAATAAACTCTTTTATTTTAATTAATTATGGAATCCAATTCCATGTAAAAAAAAAAATCTTTTATTAAAGGAAACACTTGATATTCTTTCCTATTCACAAATAAACTCATTTTATTTTGAATAATATGAAATCTTATTTCATATTTAAATAAACTCTTTATTTATTTAAGAAACATGATTTTTTCTTTCCTATTCACAAATAAACTCTTTTATTTTGAATAATATGAAATCTTATTCCATATTTAAATAAACTCCTTTATTTAAGGAAACTAGGATTCTCTTTCTTATTCACAAATAAACTCCTTTATTTTGAATAATATGAAATCCTATTTCATATCTAAATAAACTCCTTTATTTAAGGAAAGATCAATTTCAACTCCAATTAGTTATTATGGAATCCAATTCCAACTCTAATTAGTTAGCATGAAATTTAATTTTAAAATTAAAATAAACCTTTTATTTTAAGATTAAAATAAACCTTTTATTTTAAAATTAAAATAAACTTTTATTTTAAGATTAAAATAATTATATATATATATAATATTCAATTTTAAAATTAAAATAAACTCTTTTTATTTTAATATTAAAATAAACTTTTATTTTTAAAAAATTAAAATAAATAAATTATTTTAATTATAAAATATATTAAGAATAATATATATATATATATATATATATATAACTATTATATATATATATATAATATAGTAACCGAATATATATATATATATATATATATATATATATATATATATATATAAAAACCCGTGCATGTCTTCTTGTTTACCCACGAAATTGTGCTGCCGGTTTATATATGCTGCCTAGAAATCCGTGCCAGCCATTCCATTCCAAAACAAAAAACCGTGGCCTACTAAATTAAAACCGTGCGGTAGCAAAAAAAAAAAAATTAAAACCCAGCAGCCTTTATTTCGTGCAGCAGCCTTTTCAAAACAAAATCACAGCTGCCTTACCAGTAACCACTAACAAACCGTGCCTGCTTTTCAAAAAAAAAATTTCAAAAAAAAAAAAAAAAAACTGCTGCCGGTTTTTGAAATTCCGGATTGCATGTAATCTTTTTTTTTTTTTTTTTTTTTATTTAATAAATTTTATACAATAAAATTATGCCCAATAAAATTGTTCTAAACACATATCGATATACATATCAAATCTGAACAATTAATAATTCGCATAAAGGTTTGGCTCTGATGCCACTGTTGGGTTTGTAATATTCATGAACGCAATCAAATTGCATAAAATTAATGCGAAGTGCAGTAAAAATCGAGTTTAAAAATTTACAAACCATATACCCGGATCACCCTTTATGCATAATTATTAATTAAACGAAAAGATAAAGAATAAAATCATACCTCAAGAAGATCGAAATTTCCTCGTACAAGTTCACCTCCAATCCTTTTCGCTCAACTCAATCTATCGGGTTTGTTTCCTTCCTTTGATCAACGTTAGCCACCCATGTGTTTGGCTTCTCAGAGGTGATCCACCAAGGAAGGATAAAATTCAAGAAGATGGGTGTTTGGCTCAAACCCCAATTTTCTATCTCTATAGAAAAGGTGCTATCTCCCAACAATTGGAATTATTACGTTGTAAAAAAGTCAACAACCCATCCCACCCATAATAAGACTCCTCTTATTTATAGATGTAAGCAACCCACCTTAACAATTAAGGAATTGGGTTTTATTTAATTAATTAAATTCTTTTAATTAATTAAGCTCCCTAATCTTATTAGGGATAATTAATTAAACTCTTTTAATTAATTTAACCTCCTAATCTTATTAGGAATAAATGAGAGTACTTTTATTAAATTAATTCCTAAACTCTTTTAGAAATTAAAATAATAATAATTGTAATAATATTAATAAGACTCTCTTATTAATTTATATTTAATATTTCCAAAATATTAAATAATAATATTAAGCTATTTAATTTATTCTATCACCATAGATTAAATTAAATATACTTAACATATTATTACAATTATGCCATTAACTTCTTAAATAATTATTCTTCCTTTTATGGTGTGACCTTTAGGTTCTCCATATTAAACCTAATGTGAATAAATCAATTAGAAACAATTCTAATCTTATTTAAATAAATAAATTAAATAATTAATTTATTTAAATAATATTTATTCTACAATAGGATAAGCCTCCCAACGATCAACGACTTTCCGTATAATATAGATTTCAACATTAATCATTAAAGAACCTTTGAGTAAATAGTTACTATCAGACAAATTCAATCCTTCCACCATACAATGTCCCAATTAAATATAAGACATGGAATTATCACAAGTCTTATTTTATTTAATTATATGTATTTCGATCCTTAAATGCACAACTCCAAATAATGCAAATTAGAAACTCCTTTCTAATTTCATTCTCGCTTTGCCAAGGACTACTGGGTTGTCATTTATCGAATCACATAGACATTTCTCTTTTTTATTAGAAGTGGTAGATTCTTTATCGATCATACATTATCTCCATGTACAACTTATTATACCCAAGCATACCCTTTGATATACCCTAAGGGTCTTAAGGAATAAGTCAAAGTATAACTCATCATACACAAGATACTATGATGATCTCAAGTCCAAGGATTACTTGACAACTATCACTACAGAGAATTCCTATCGACAGCAAATAAAACTCCATTAGGTATTCCTTAGCGAGCCACGCTCAAAGGAACTTATTCTCTAATAAGCACCTACATACTTGCTTTTAGTGTCTCCACACAAATGATCATGAGATCAATCATCCTCATCCAATGAAAGCAAGCAACGATGTACCAATCTATCCTGGATTCACTAATCCCCAATTTAGTAATCCAATGATTGGGAACTATTTTAGTTTTAAGCTTTCTAAGAATTTAGATCTCATTAGAATGATCATCATCATTATTCTAAAAGCATTGCTTAAAACTATGGGTTTATCACATATTATAAAACAAAGATCATGTAGATAATTAAAAGCCTTTAATAAATTAATACTTTTATTAATAAATGAATAAGATTGTTACAAAGTATATGCTTTATCATCAAACATGATTGGCTTGTGTGCATACTACTTTCAATATATATATATATATATATATATATATATATATATATATATATAAGCAAGTAAATGCTACGGATGTAAAATCCAGGCTCATCGATATATAATACAACGATTATATATATATATATATATATATATATATATATATATATATATATATATATATATATATAAAGTTTAGTAAATACAATTTATGTAAAATCCAGTGCTCATGATATGATATGTCCACAACAATTATATATATAAGTATATATATATATATATATATATATATATATATATATATATATATATATAAAAAGTAGATAAACGCTCCAAACCAAGTTCAGGCTCAATCGAGGCATAACTTCGATAATGTTAGTCCATATATGAAATATATACATATATAAATATATATATATATATATATATATATATATATATATACAGACAAAAATGAAAACCACGGACCGAAGTCCGGGCAAACGCACACAACACGACTCTCAATGTGTATAACAGTATGTGCTAATATGAGAAGAAGGCTTTATATAATGTGAGAAGGCTTACAATGGGCTGCCAATGTAGAATTCTATGACTTTAAATGGATAAACACTCAGCTCCCGCTGAATAAAAGATAGCTATATGTGAGCTAACAAGTGTTTAAAGATGAGGAAACACTGAAAAGATGTGTATACAGAGTAATATAGACAGGGATTCCTCACCTTTTCCTCTCCTTCTCTTCTTCAAATAGCTGACCCCAAGGCTCATATTTATAGACGGATGGCCGCAGTACACTGCAAGGCAACCCCATGGCTGTAATCAAGTACTTGGTGGTCGTGGTGCATCCGAACCTCACGGGTCCCGTCGTCTCGAAGTACATGCACTCATGCACTATAATGTCCGCTCAAACTTGTAGAACTTCAATCCGAGCATCCGAACGAGGTATATCTGACCTTCTTTGGACCGCTTGTGTCGAGAGTTACGCAATGACATAGATTAGAGGTTGTACGAAGTCAGGAAGAGGGGTCTATGCCCATGGTCTTCAAGCTTCAAATTCTATCCAAAGTACTGCCACGCGTAATAGTCACTCAGGATTGTTACTCCTCGGTTCTTGTGGGACATTGTTGTATGTGTATGTATGAAGTGTTGAAACGACGCGCAGGTGTTGAAGAGACAAGATGACGTTTGACTCTTCGCCGGGGTTATTGCCGGTTTGAGTTGAAAGTAGACGTTGCTCAGGGTTACATCTGAGATTGGACTACTTGTTGGTATGCTGTGATATCATCTTGTGAGAGAAAACGTTGAGGCGGTAAGACGACATTTTGACTCCTCACCGGGGTTATCGCCGGTTTGAGTAGAAAGAAAACGTTGCTCAAGGTTACATCTGAGATTGGACTGCTTGTTTGTATGCCTCAATGTCATCTGTGGGTGTGCATGTCTGCCCGTTGTTAGCTTCGGGTCTGAGGTATGAGTGCCTCGACAAGAGGTCTGAGCTTGAAGCTGATCGCATGTATTTGAAACAAGCATTTTCGGAGGTCTGAGCTTGAAGCTGATAGCATGTATTTGAAACAAGCATTTCTGGAGTTATTGCCGGAACTGCAATGGCATCACTTGGGGCTATCACCAAGGATGGAGTCGCTACTCCCAGTGTTGGTTCTGGGACTAGAACTGAATGTCACGGTGTTATCGTCGAGACAGAACTGTCCTCTCTGGTGTTGTTGCCAGTCATTTGATCTGCGTACCTCGGGGTTATCTTTGAGATTGGACATGACATTCTTGGTGTGTTCGGGTTGGGCCGATGTTCCTGGCCAGTGTTCCGGGTTGGGCCCGAACTTCCCAGTAGTATCCGGATGGATGTCGATTGTCTTTCGTGGTTATCTCGAAGACGAATCTCCCTCCCCGCAATGTCGATGTGCGCGTGCGAAAATTTTGAGTGTCTACAAGTATTCTGTTTTATATAAAAAGCTTTTCTGTTTTATTACATTAATAAAACAAAATTTATCATCATTATTATAATTCACAATATTAATCGACCAGGTCATTCCCAGGAAAGAGGGGGCTTTCCAATAAGGATTTCTCCCTATTGGCGCGCAATTAGGTGACCAAAACTCGTTGTCGAACTTCTAGACATCATTAATATTGCAAATAATAATATTAATAACTTCGTCATCTCAATTATTGATTTAATAATATATAAAATATCGACAATAATTGAATCAAATAACGTGAGATACTATGCAACAATTACTGAAGTAATAATTGAACAAAACTGAGTGACTTCTCACGTAAGCATCAATAATTAATACCGTGTGCTACTATGCAACCACGCGTATTACTGTACTTTTACTACCGAGTAGTTCAACAATTTTAACTATAAAACTTCCGCCGTTATTTTCATAAAAATATTTTTGTTGTTTTCTCAATCCGATAATAATTTCGTTGTGGGGTCCACCAATGATTGTGTCGTCGTACGAATATTCCCTGTTAAAACGAATAATCCCCGACTAATCGAATATTATATAACAACTTGCGTACTTTGCAAAATTTATAAATATTACCCACAACTATAACATTATATCAAATTCATTCCATAATATTTAAAAATGATATTTATAGAAAAATTATCTTTATTAAAAAGTTGGGGTCTTACAATATGAAACTGCAAATGGATTTTCGTCCGCCATGCGGTAATCCACGTAAATGATCATTTCCACAATTTAATAAGGAATGAATACAAAGGATCATTCACCACGCATGTGGTAATCCACATGTACAGTTATTCCAACGTATAATAAAGAATGGAATAATGTAAGAATTCACCATGCATCGATGATAGGCGCATGCAGACGTGTTATTCCCAATGTAATAATAAAGAATGGAACCAGTCATGCGAAATATTCACGACGTGATATTCCAACGAATAATAAAGAATGGAATAACAACAGAATTCACCGGCATGCGATAGAATCCTTATGCAGACGGTTATTCCAATGTAATAATAAATAATGGAACGAATCAAATGCGTAATACGCATGCATTGTGATATTCCAATGTAATAATAAAGAATGGAATAACAGAAGAATTTCACCATGTATGCGGTACTTTGCATAGACAGGTTATTCCAACATAATAATAAAGAATGAAATAACAATAGCTCTCTTCATGAAAATGAAAGAAATAATACCCCTTACCTTAGAATAAAGTTGGATACTGGAATAGAAAGGTAGCAGACTTCTCTTCTTCTTTCTCTCTATAATTTCTCTCTATAATAATTGCTCTATAGCTTTAGTGAATTGGTGAGAAATGAAGGAAGAATGAGCTTCTATTTATAGGTAAATATAGTTTCGACAATGGAACGTTTTGGGGCTCGAAATATTACAGTATAATACCTTCAACTTTTCTTTCAGTTTTAATTTAGTCCTGCAAGTATTATCAAACTTGCACCACCTCCCCTAATAGTAAATAATGTGAATTAATAGTTCAATCATGTGAATCAATAGTTATAATAATGTGAAAATACGAATTACAGTATAGTACCTCCATCTATACCTCCATTTTTAACTTAGTCATGCAAGTGTTATCAATCTTACACCAACTCCCCTAATAGTACAAGAATGTGAATCAATAGTACACACATGTGAATAAATAGTTATAATCATGTGAATTAATAGCAATTAATTGCTCATTTATTCGAATAATTACTCGATTGGTCAATATAACCTCCAGACATCAATTACTATTGAAATAAATGTCGATTTTCACTAACACTAACAATCCCAACACAATGAAAATATTTTTCTCAAACATTTCATTTTTGAAATTTTGAAGTTTGACTTTTTTTGAAAAAGTCAGCTGTTGACTTTTTTTAACGAAAAAGTCAACCCCGACAAATTTTGTGTTTATAGTCTATTTCTACTAATTTCATCGTTTCGGACTCAAATATCACGTCCGCGTCTCCAAATTCAACTCCGAACTCAAATTTGATTTTTTAATAACATTCATCATTAATATTATAATGTACAATATTTAACAACCAGGTCGTTCCCAGGAAAGAGGGGGCATTCCGATAAGGATTTCTCCTTATTAGTGCGTAATTAGGTGACCAAACCTCTCCTTGACAGAATTTTTAGACATTGTCAATATTACAAATAATAATATGAATAACTTTGTCGTTTCAATTATTGATTCAATAATATATAAAATATTATGCAGATGATATTGTGACAATAACTGAATCAATAATATGAGAGATATGATGCAGCAATTATTGTAACAATAATTGAGTATAACTGAGTGACTTCTCACGTAAGCATCAATAATCAATACCGTGTGCTACTATGCAACCACGTGTATTACTGTAATTTTACTACCGAGTAGTTCAACAATTTTAACGGTAACACTTTCATTTGTTATTTTTATAAAAGATAATTACGCTGCTTTCCTTACTACGATAATACTTCCGTTGTGGGGTCCACCAATGATTGTGCTGTCCTACGGATATTCCCCGACAAAAAAAATATTTCCCGACCAAACAAAAATTTTATAACAACTTGCAAACTTTAAAAAAATTTTACATATCACCCTTAACTTTAGCCTTTTATCAATTTAACCGTGACTCCCCCAAAATAGGTCCAATCCATCCAACCTATTCTGAGTCGCCAAATACATGGTACAGAAAACAACTACAACTTTATTACTACAATTATCGTGCAAAATACAACAACACATATACTGTGAGTTTTGATACCAACTGTGACTCATGTCCCAACCGTGGACAGCACGTCACATTGATACATTACATAAACGTACAGTCAATAACTATTTTTAGAAATTAAAATATTTGGGAAGTGCTCAAGGAAACCTTCGTACATAGGAGGCCATGAATCTAAGTTATGATAAATATCATATGTCCAGAGAATTATCCTTGGTTGATCCAATAGACCCCAAAGAAAAACGAGAAGATTACTATCATGTTCCTTTCAATGGTGAGTCTTCACTTGACATATAACTATATCCACCGTCTGCGATTGAACATTATGTTTCAACCAAACTCCAATATCATATAGGTAGTGCTCGTAGATATACTCACCAAGTGGATGTGCACAACCCTGTCTTATGATAACACGAGGTTGTATGTCATTAGACATCTTGTATGATAGTGGCAAAATACCCTTCCAAAGTTGGGTTCACCTTACCTTATTCGGTTCACCAAAATTAAATATCATATGACGTATACAATACGACACACTTATCTAAAGTTCTCAATAAAATTATTTTCATACTATTTAGGGAGAACCTCAACAGCTATAGACCACCGTTCTATTCCCCGTTATCCCCACTCGAATCCGCTGAACACTCTTATTACTTGAAAGAAATTGTGAAGCAAAAGGGTGAGCACAACTAGCTCGATAAAAAGAATATTATGACTAAAGATAATTAAATTATCAATAGCCTTCATCGATAATAAATCGATTTTAGAACATATGGTAGATGATAAAACTTTTCAACCATAGTTGCAATGGAATGAAGCGAATCCATTAGAAGAGTCAAATAGACCATAAAGTCTATTATCTTCTCCATGTTAAAAGTCCACCAACAATGCATGCTTTAACCTTGTAACATTAATCAATGAGATCCTGTGTTCACGGTCATGTGAATAACTCATAATCATAATTGTAGTTCTAATTTTCTCTTCTCATCCAAGACGAAGATATTTTTCATCACATGTCTTTACACAAACATCAAAGATCATGGTTATACCAAATCACAGCCTCTGCTCATAATCATATAATAAGTTCATCTTTGCACTACTGGGTCAAGATATTCATTAATGATTCATCTTTGCACTACATGCCAAAGATATTCAACAACAGTCATCTTTGCACTACTGAAGCAAAGATATTCAACAACAGGTCATCTTTGCACTCCGGGCCAAAGATATTCATCAATAATTCATCTTTGCACTACCGGCCAAAGATATTAATATCTCAAAGAAATACATAATCATTTTAAAATTTATATAACCAATAATTATAACCATGTTGATCAATTCACCTTTGCTCTTAAGCTAAAAATATTCAATTGTAAATTCAATGGTCATGATCATACCAGTCAACAATTCATCTTTGCACTACTGGCCAAAGAGAACCCATAGTCACGATCATACCAATAATCTACTCATCTTTACACTTACGTCAAAGAGAAATTTCATCACCGGGATTATAAAAATGTTATATATGATAATAAAAACAATACGATCAACAACTGCATTTAATTTCAAGAGTAATATTCATGAATCAATGATTTCATAACACCTTAATCCAAATATTATAAATCACTTAATAATCTCATAATCTAATATTATTAATATTACCACAATATTTTAATCATTTCTTAAACTTATAAATAATTTATTTTAATTGTTTATACTTTACTAATTAATGCATTTAATCATCCTAAAATGCCAAACTCATAAAATTTCATCACCAATAACCAAAATCCTCATCAAAAATCTGCATATACCTTATATAGGATTTCCAAGCCATAAAATCCTATTTTCCAATTTTCTTACTTCACATAACATATTTAATTCATTTACTCATAACTAGACCATTTTCATGAAAAATACCAAATCAGTACAAACAAATTTTCTTTTCTGGGATTTAGCGTAATATAGTCCCATATTGAACATATATTTTCTCTAATTTTAAAATTCATTTACTATTTTCACATGGCCAAAATCGCTTAATAATATTTAGACATTTATCATAAATTGTACTTTAGTCCAAAAATTTCAAAATTTACAGAATATACTGATGTTATATAGATGTACTCCCAATAAAAATTTCACCAATTTTGGAGTTAACCACAAGGAGTTATAAAGGTTTACTTTTAAAATAGTCTTTTCTCATAAAATTCATAACTCTTAATCTATACACCCAAAAATCACCATTTTTGGACACAATCAAGAAAACTCATCAAATTATTATTTCAAATTTTTTCAGAATTTTTGAGGGCCAGAAAAATTACGAAACTGAAAAACATAATAACCCTTAAAATCCCTTACATAATAACGACAATATCCCTTACATCAAAAGAGCAGTATTTCTGACCGAAATGTAAAGCCGAAGGAACCTTGCACTGAATAGCAACTCTCAAAGTATCTAAATACTCACAAAATACGCTTGATAATATAGAGAGAGAAAGAGAGAAAACTTATGTTTCTGGTGTGATTTTCAATTCTAACTCAGTACTCTATTTATAGAAAAATGTTAGCACGCCGAAGCAGACTTGACCTGCTACCTGATGGCTTTACCTGCTACTATTTCCACCCACCATATTTGAATTAGAATTTTAGCACATTTCTTTACCAACCATAGGTGGGGCCCACGCATTCTAGAATTTTCCACCAAAATGATAAATTCCGAAACTTCAACAATTTCTGAACCAGTCACCTCTTAAAATTCATAACAATTCATACGTTCATTTTTAACGGTTCAAAATGTGTAGACATATACTCAACTTATATATGTATAACATATCCAAAAATCACAACGATCCAACGGTCGGATTAAAATTATAACTCACGCAATATATCGTAAAAACTGATTTGATTTTTAATACCTCCATTCCGACAAAAATACTGATAAAATACCTCAACATTAATTCCTTCATTTATAACCACATAAAATAAATAAATACATCATTTATATCCGCATCAAATAAATATTTTCTTATCATATAAATTAATAATTAATTATTCACAAATAATATTACGAATCACAATTATGATAATCAAAGCTCCTCAGAAAGAGGGCTTTCCAATAAAATTTCTCCTTACTAACGCAATGAATTAGGTGACCAAACTCTCCTCGATGAACTTTCTGACATTGCCAATAATACTATCTAATAATATTATTCAAATAATATGAATTATTGATCCGATAATGAGAAATCATGCGTTGACAATTATTGAAACAACAATAATATAAAATATCAACGCATTAATTATTGAATCAATAAAATAAAATATTGAATAAGAATTACTCGTAACAATTATTGAGTAGTGTCTTCTTACGTAAGAATCAATAATTCAAAATACTTGCAATAATCTGGTATGTACTACTTATGCAACCACGCCAGACATCGTATTTTAACCTCCGGAGTAATCCAACAAATGTTAATTCGGTATAATTATGTCATTATTTATAAAAACTCAAACTTGTCATTTTTTCATCGACAATTATTCATTATGGGGCCCATAAATGGTTTAACGTCAGTAAATTTAATATTCCTCGACAACAAGAAATATTCCATGACCAAACGAATATTCCCCAACAGAAATGAGTATTTTATAACCACTTGCGTATTTTAAAAATTTATATATATCACCCTTAACTTTAAACTTTTATCAATTTAACAATTTACTGAATAATAATTATAAGAAAAATTGAATACTTTTATTTTATAAAATTCGGGGTCTTACATTAACCATTTACTAAATAGAATAATTATAAGAAAATTGAATACTTTTATTTCATAAAATTCGGGGTTTCACAGATTCGTCATTCAGACCAAAACAAACGCACTGACCGAATCAGCCATTCAGATTCAGCTCTAAACAAACACCCCCTCAAGTCTTCATTTGGTAGTGTTGTTATTGGTAGTCCTAACCTTGTTTCTGGATGCTTCTTACCCCAATAATTTGGCATGCCACAACTTTCTAGCCTTACCCACCAGAATTTGACGTGCATATTGATGAATTTAGCTTTAATATTCCTATAATGGCAGATAATTCATCTAAATCGCAGATAAACCTACCAAATTTGGCCTACTTCGCTGAAACTGAATAAATTTTTCCTTAATTTTAGCTTTTTATTTGGTAGAATAATATGTAAACTATATGTTGTATATGTATCGATTCGGATTTTAAGTTCACCCTTTATCTAACATACCTTGCATATCCCCTTTAGCGACGGACCGGGTGACAATTCGATCCGTCGTTATATATATAAAACCGTCATCTTAACTTTTAGTGATGGACCGAACTCTATAATGACGGATCGATAATCGTTGCTCAAATCGCTAAAGGGAGTATATGATGTATATTACATAAGGGGTGAAACTTAAGATCCCACCAAAGATATATGTATACCGTATTTCATACTTTTTAAAAAAACACATACTTATTTTAATATGTCGACACGTGTCTATTTTAGGTGACTAATTGGCCGGAATAGGCAAAAAGGAACAAGTATTTTTAAAATTTATGGAGGTGTTGATTGTTTATTCAGAAACATGTGGGTTAAAAATGAGAAAGTTGACAACTTTGGAGTACATTTTTGTTAATTGCCCTTAACATAATGAGGATCAATGTATTCTATAGAGAATAGGTGAATGCTTATATGATTCCATTCTTGTGTGGTGGACCGATTGGATTTGTCCTTTAAAATTCCGTTTTGAGTTTTCTACTCAAGTATGTTCAATACTCATTAAACCGGTGGGAAGCACGAACATTATGAATAAAACTTTATTATGTTAATTATTAAAATAATTGATAAAAACTTTGAGAAGATAATTATAACTATTTGTTAAATATTTATTTGAATAATAAGTTATTAAATCATATATTTTAGTTTTTTTTTGCTCAATTACTAAGATAAACAATTGAATTTAAATATTAGTGTTTAAATTGAATATATTTGTTCGAAATTCTCATCGGAATAGGATTATGAAATTTAAGCTTTAATAAAATTTAATTTAATTATAATATTTACTTAATAATGAATCTGCTATAATTTATTCAATTAACTCTACATATTTTATGTTTCAAAAAATAATTTTAATTTATATTATTAAATCAAAATATAAAACAATCCTTTAAAAGTGGGACTCTTATTTGAGTAACATGTATGTTAGACATACGTACCACCATGTATTATATGTTAGACATATGTACCACCATGTATTATATAATAATAATAATAATAATGTTATGGATAATTACAAAAATACCCTTATGTACATAACATGAGAGAAAATGTTTAATTATGCAAAACGAGATCGTTTTGAAATACCAATCCACTGCTAATTGTTAAGGGAATAAGTTCCACAGCTCAGAAGAGTCACCAACTACTAATTTGCCTGCTATCATAAGCAACTGGACCAGAGTTTGAGGTTAAAGAACTGTCGAGTATATGAATGTAATCGCTGCAAAAATGGCTTTCAAGCGAGATAAAGAACAGAAAATGAAGATGAACAAAACTCTTGTCTGATATACATAGAATTTGATTCACCTTTACAGATTACAGTAGACAAATAAATACAGATGGGGATTCATAAGCGACCTGCAATGAAGAACAAAACTCTTGTTTAATAATATTCATCAGACTGTCTTCAGATTCTGAGAACCATCATAACTTTTTACCCTGTTTCTTGGCAGTCTTCACAAGGGCATTACAGACATCTCTTTTCTGTTTAGAGGCACTAGTGGTGGTGTTTGTCGCTGCAGCAGGATCATTATTAGAGTTGATGCCACCGATGCTTGAACTCTTGGCTTGAGCTTCGAGAGCATCTTTCACAAAAAACTTTAACCTCCATAACGTGAATTCACTCTGCGGCAAATACAGTCAATGGTGGGTTGTATTACCAACAAAAAAAAATTAAAAATTTAGACCAAGGGTCTGCTGACAAGTTAGATGAGGACCTGAGCACAAATGTCAAGTTCGACCTCTTCGGCTGTTGCTTGAAAGGTAGGGTTATCCTGAGATACAATTTCCAATGCCTTGGCAAGATCTTCAGGACACAATTGAGTGAGAGCTATCCCAATTTTCCTTTTCTCTTCAGTAGACAATTTCCTGAAAACTATCATATATTCAGCTTTTACTGCTTCATAAATGTAAAATCAGTGGAATTAGAATGCTGGACTGGCTCAGTCATATACACCAAACAAAGCTAAGCAACATAGTATCATATTCAGCAGATTCAGAACTGAACATAAAGGGCGTAATAAAGTTAGGATAGTCAATCTTCAGCTATGGGATTGTTTTTGGAATATTTGGATTGTTGCACTTGTCGAAGCCACTGTTTTTCTTCTTTTTTCTGCTTGTTCTCTTTAAGGCGAACTACTACTCACCCATTTTTGTATATGCTTTCTTCTATCAATAAAATAAAATATTTTTTTCTATCTAAAATAGAACTTTATGTAAAAGATAATTACGTAATAGAATCATTTAGTTTCTTTATAATGTTCGTTAAAGAATGCAATCTCTCTCAAAGCCTAGACTGTCCTCACTCTAATTAGCATCTACTTTTCCAACTGCCCTTTTGAGAAGGAAAAGGAATTTAACCTTGATGTTCCCTCATTACAACACGAGTGGCACATCATTACATCTTCCGTCTCATGACAGCCAACAATTGTGCATGTGCACTTCAACAATGCAAGGATATTATTTACACCTTTTAAAAATTCCTCAAAACGAGCCATATACAGGAGTTTCAAAATGCAAAAAAAACGTACTATTTCGACACTGATGATTATCACACCATCCTATTTAAAAGATTGTCTTATAATAACATTTGCAAATTGTATAGAGCATATTTAACCACAAATGCAGTAGGTACCGATGAAGTACCATTACTAATAGAAATTTCAAAAATTAGAGTATGAGAATAAACCTGCATTTTTGCACCACAATTTCTCTTAGTTCTTCCAAGCGCATATTGGCATCATTAAGCTGAAATCAACAAATATAAGTTCAATATTCAATCCATGTACCATATAATAGTCCTAGGATCTCAACAGAACTGTAAATGATCTGATAGGAATTGTCACCAAATGCTTAATTAACATAAAAAAAATTATATACCTCATTGCTTAGATCCCTAGCCATTTTGGCATGAGCTGCCTCCTGAGCAAGCTGCTTCTTTAATTGTGCCTTCGTTTTCTCCTCTTCGCGTCTATTGTCCTGCACGTACATCAGTTTTGGAGTAAAATGATCCTGAAGCAATAAAACAGGATCTTAATATGTTTTCGTCCCCACTCTCTCCCCCTCTCCTCTCCCCCCCCCCCCCCCAAAAAAAAAAAAAAAAAACGGTACAAACACAAAAAAAGCAAGAAGGATTTAAGCTGTTAAACACTTAAGAGAACTCATAAACCAGAAACTTTCAGGTCCTCAATTTCTTTTTTGACAAGTTAGGCAATGTCCAAGTTTTTGCAGTAGCAATTACCTCTTCCGTAACTTTTGGCAAAAGCTGCAGCCACTTCTCCTCGAATTTTACCAACAAAGTTTTGGCCATTGCATGTACATCACTTGTTTCATCATTATATTTCATTGCATTACTAAAAACCAGCCGCATGTCAGCACATATATCTCGGACGTGCTTATAACCAGTACCATCCTTTGCCTCCATTTGGTTCTTTATTGTACTGAAGTCCATGGGCCTATCAATAACCTAATATACAACAACCCACAACAAATCAATTGAAGACGAACGTCAAATAACTAAATACAAAATCAATAGGAAAAACTGGCGATTCTACAATATTAGTGGTGTAAAAAAAACACAACCCTGGCTTTTGAATGGTGGATTGAAAGAATAACAATTCAATAGATTTAGAAGTACGCATCAATAAGCTTTAAGTCAGTTATAAGAACAACTGATTTCAAGGGCATGGAGTAAAATAATCTATAAAACATGGGATTATAAAGAACTTGGAAAATCCCCATAATGCAGAAGTCATACATGAAGAGGACATGGCAATATGTTTTTACGTTTCACAAATAAAACAGAAAAACTGTAGTAACCCTGCACAACAAACAATCTGGGTAATATGAATCAAAGCTCACAGGAGATGATCCATTTACAAATAATCTATGAGCTACATTTTAAGACAAAATTAGTATGCTTACATTTTAAGACAAAATTAGTATGCACTAGCTTTAAGCAATAAGTGATAGGTAGCTTGAACTTTCGAACAGGTAAATAATCTAAAGCTTTCTCCTTTATTAAATGGAGAAAGATTAAAAATCATGACTACTTATACATGGGTCAATCACAAAAACTCTTACTACTTCAGCTAAGATGACTTTCTCATTTAAGTACAGGTTTGACAACATCTGTATCAATAAGTGGGCCTCATGTTTCTCTCAATCATTTTTACTTCTTTTGTTTTTTTACAATGACAATAGTACACTTTCCCTCTATTTCATCTTTTCTCCAACACCCTCTTTGTTGTTCTTTATTTACCCGAGGGCAAGTATCCAGCTCCTGTTGGCTATGTATCCAATATTAAGATGTTCATTTTCAATTTTGAATGTTTAAAATTTATAAAGAAAATTATGGGAGTGTTGGTAGCTGATATTTGATATGGACATTGCTCAATTTTAGAAGTGTTGAGGTGTGTACTAGGTGTGGATGAACATCACAAGTAGGCCAAAAAGAACAAATAAACAGTTGGTCAAAACTCAGAAGGTTGGGGAAGAGAGGTACTTTAACATGTGTAGTGAAAATTTCGTGGATATAAATTAAAAAACCGATAGAAACAACAAGGATTTTACCTCGTAGTAGTCATGCAAACCAAGACCTTCAACATCTACTGGCTGCATAAAGGGCCATGCCCACTTGTGCTGAGTGATCTGACACATAAAGCAATTTATTAAGTAAAGCAAGTTATGAACTCAGAATGATAAAGAAATCCATGCTAGTCTCTAAACGAAATTCAAACAAAAATATTTAGCTATTTAAATTAATTAAATAATCTGGACTTCTAAAATCCCTAAAATGCATGTTATACATCAAAGCAACCTAATTCATATCAAGTCTAATTTGATAAGACTAAAGACATAATTCAAATAAAGTTCCTATGCTTTTAAAATTGTCAATGCACTTCGCATCATTATTCTAATTGTTGAGAAATACTCACCCTAGAGTTTTAAGCCGAAGAAGAATGATTATCATTAATCATAAACTCCAATCTTGAATCCATAAAAACACATGATCCTCAAACCTTGTCTTGAATTTGGATGTTAAAAGAGATGAAGATAAATCTACTTTTACAGTTGAAACATCGAAGTTGCAAGATGATGAAGTCAACATGTTGCAGTGCTGACCGATCAAATTGTAGCTTGTTTGGGATTACCCTTTAATAGCTTGCTCAATAGAATTATTTCTTTTGTGCATTTTAAGTGGTTACTTTATTGTTGTCCAATGTAATGACATGTTCTCTTGTTCTGTCAATTGTAGCTTTTGCTGGAACTTTCTCCCTTGTCTTGTAAGGAGTCAAAGTGTATGCGCTTACCCCTTACACATAAAGCATTAAGTGCTACTGTCTATATCATCATACTATAGCCAAGATACCACGGATGCGGATGCGGTCTAGCATAACCTTTAAACTTTCAAGTTCAAGTGAAAGACAACATCAGACATTCCTGTCTAGCATAACCTTTAAACTTTCAAGTTCAAGTGAAAGACAACATCAGACATTCCTCTTCAATAACAATAATACACTTTGAATGATCCTCATTTCAATGTTTTGGAACATCTGATTCTCAAATAGTTGTCGTACAAATTACCTAACCGAAACCAAAGTTATTGCCTACACACCAGACACAATGTTCCAATAGATATGTATGCATGCTTTAACAAGATGCAGTAACTTAATTATCAAGAGAAAAATGAAGTCACAGTTTGGAGGATTACCTGACGTAATATTGTGCCAAATTGGCGCATAAGCTCTTGCATTCTCTTTGCAGCAGCAGCATCTTTGTGTGATGCATCCTGATGCTGCTTTTTCATGCTAGGAATATGTTTCTCCTTATCTTTATCGTTTACAACTGATCCATTTTTTAAAGTGTTCAATTGCTTTTCACTTGTAGTTAAGTAGAACTGCTGAACCTCATTCACTCGTTGCTCAAGCTGCAAGTGAGAATGTAAGACATAATTATGATATCAAGCAAGCAGCATAACCAAAGTTAGGAATGTCTGACAAACACAAGGAAGTAGGATTAGAATTGAGCCATAGACAGTAATTCTGAATATCACAATCTGAATGAGCTATGGAACCTACTTAGCCATTTCAGTTCAAATTTCACAGGCCATGCCACAATTGTTAGTTAACATATACAGAAGAAATGAAATGTCCTAGAATAATTAGGAAAAGGGAGACAAAAATACCACAATAATATCTGGATAAGTAACGAAGATGGAATTACCAAAAATGATTAGGAGTAAGGAGCAGGAGCCTTGTAGATAAAATGGAAACTTATTTGTTCTCCTAAATTAAATTATAATGGTCGAGAGTCAAATAAGATGTTTAAATCAAAGAACTCCACATACTCCTAACGAATCCATGAAATAATGAAGAGAAACCCAATTTGGTTATAGTTAAATGCTAGAACATGCTTGTAGGAACAATGGAAAGAACCAAATGCAATAACATGGTAACATGGCAATAAAAGTGCTGTGGAAATATAATTATTTGCTTTGTAATTCATTCTTAATAATTTTAACTTGGATTTGTCCTGGCTAATGTTGCATGAGTTCTAAGTTCTAACCCACCCCAACTAACACTATGAGAGTATATAACCAACCATTATGTATGCAATTTAATTACACTGTAATGACGGGGGACTTTTTAAACACACACAGAGAGATTGACATGCTCAGTTAATGATGCAATTTAAAAGTTAAAAGACTATTCCACTAAAATAATCCATAACTTAAGATTTTTAATATTTAAATAGACTTACGGAAGTTTTAAAACGAGCAACACTAGAACTAAACTAATAGCAATGACATACATATTGATTAGAATAAAATAATTTTAAAACACAGAAAGTATTTTTATTTCCACTTCAGTAAGATCACCTTGTCAACTTGCATGAATAACTCATCGACACAATGTTTGAATCCATCCACTTTGACAAGATTGCCTTCCGTGTTCCCCTGTGTCATTATTCCAGTATCCAGAATTGATGTATCCACCATTTCCATCTGACAAATAACAACATAAACATTGAATTACTGTTACAGAAAATCACAATTTCATTGATGAATGATGATAATTAGAGGTGGCAAATGGATTGATTTACTGGGTAATGGATAAAATTACATGGATGAGGGTCATTTAGGGGTTGAGTCATTAATGGGTCACTAACAAATGGGTTGAATATGGGAAAATCATAAATGGATATGGGTCAAACCCATGAACCCATAAATAATCCTCTTCTTTTTTTATGGCATAAAAAAAAACTTTATGATTTTTCTGGGCAAGGTTTTTAGGAGTGGCTTTTTTTTCAGTCTGATTTATTTTGAATACCAGACATTTCTAGATTGGGTCTGACTTCCTAGTGTGCTGATTAGACAACATCACAACAGAAAAGGAAATATGTAAAGAGAAAAAAGATAACTCTTTTAGAAAGAGTATAGGAGAGAGATAATATGTACAAACGCAGAGGATGATCTATCACACGCACGCGCGCGCGCACACACACATATATATAGTATATTCATGTAGTGAACAATCACAATAGAACTAAATCGGTAAAAAACTAAAAACTCAATGGAAGAATAGAGAATGACTACTTTCAATCTACAATTTCATTAAATTCAGGTATGAACTTGAACACATCCTTTCATAATCTCTCTCTCTCTCTCTCTCTATATATATATATATATATATATATATATCAATATATGTTTCTCTCTCTAAATTGTAGGAGTATCTCTAAAGCTATAATTTGAAGTCGTGAGGACTTTCTCAAGTCTTCTCTCTCCGTACTTGGCCTCTTAAGTTCTGACCGTTCAGCAAATCCTTCCACATGAATGATTTACCCAATTATTACCCACAATCATACCCACCAACCTATCTACTTTTTGTATCATCCATTTACCCAGTCCAATTAAGATTTGCCAAGTTAAGTGGATAACCCAACTGATGGGGACGGGGGGTTTGGGACAAAGGATAAATATCACACAAATAATCTTTCACAAAACTCAATCAATTCTAATTATTCAATATATCAAAATAATGAAGTACATCACTATTTATAATACTCCAGACAACTTTCCTAACCTAACTTAGACTCTAATAAGATAACTACAAATCAAATAAGATAAATGCAATTTAAAGAAACTAAACAACTTCTAATTCATGGCATTCCAAAGTCTCTTATATTGTTCTAACCAACTTTCACGGGCTCGTCCACATCACCAACCCACTTAATTATAAGTTGTTGGACGGGTTGGTGGGTCAACCATTAATTTTGCCAGCTCTAATGATCAGCAACAAGAGAACCAAAGGAGAAAAACTAATATCAAGGCAGATTTCAATGGCAAATACATTTGAAACATTAGCTATAAACTACCAGAATAGTAACTAATTGTGGAAATGCGGAAATTTGTACTAAAAGATGCTGCCCATGTCCAATTTGTCTCCTAGTTTCAGCTTTAACAATAGAATTAGCTCAGTTAAGAAATGAGGGAATACATCTAGAAACATAATGTCATATGCAAATTAGGTATGAATGTAAGTAGGGATGTACAGGGTTGGTTTCGGTCTGTATTTTACAGAATTTTGGGCCGAATCAAACAACACCGTTCTCAAATTTGTCACACTGATGCCGACCAGGGTTTAGTAGGTCAGTTTAGGTTTAAGCATAATGTAGTATATGTGATCCTTAATATGTATCATAATCAAAACTATCAACTAATCTTTCTCAACCTAAGTTGCATCATAATCAAACACCACCAAACAATATTTATCTAGATAAAAAAAAACAATAACTTAATCGTACCAGAGCTATCCAAAATTAGTAGTAGAAGAAGTCATCTCATAAACTCATCGAAAGAATCTAAAGCTCGAATCGAATTTAATAAAATCTTTTTCCTTTGTTGCTGTCAATTCTCCCAGCCAGAGTCTTGAATAGCAATATACCCATGTCAAGTTTCTTAAGAATAACTCCATTAGAGAATATTCAAAGTCTTCTTTTTAAGTAAATTTGAGAGTGAGAGATTGGAATAATTTGTTGCAAGTGCACAAAGCGCATAAAGAAAGAGATATAAAAATAATAATAATATGAAAGATGAAGATCTAGTCTGAGAAGGACAGAGCAAGATGCCAAAGATTATAAGAGTAGCAGATGGTGTATAGTTGTATTCCATATATATATATATATATATGCAAACCAGTCGATTCAATTAATAAACACGTCTTTTTTGGGTTAAACCGGTGCCAATCGTAGTTACTCAGTTTTTCTCTTAAGAAAACCACAGATAAAATGTCTTGTCTAGTAAATTGGCAGTAAGTCACCGATTCGACTTGATTTGATCGCTTTTTCGGTTTGTGCAGTTTTGTGGACAGTCCTAACTGTAAGCATGCATTTATCTTAAATGAGACCAACAACTAAGGTGCCATAGTAAATCAGCCTGCATTAAAGACTTTTATGGGCTATTTTGACTAGTTTATACATTTGAAGTTGAGAAGTCAAAACCAAAGTTACCTAGATTGCAGTTTGATGCCATATACAGAATGAAAATGGGAACAGTTAACGGCACACTCCATGGAACAGACTACAATAGAGTTGGGTTTCTTTGAGTCGTTTATTGGTACAAATATGTTTATTCAAAACGTGATAAGAATATAGTCAAATCTGGTTAAGTTAGTGTCAAATAGGAGTTTTCAAGATACTACACCATATCAACCCTTATTGAACTCTCACAAGGCGCTCACTTGGTTACACTATTCGACATCTTTTAAAATTTTCTTATAAATATAAACTGAGTTTTCAAGATACTACACCATATCAACCGTTATCACAAGGCACTCACTTGGTTACACTAGTTGACATCTTTTAGAATTTTCTTATAAATATAAACTGTGTTTTCAAGATACTACACCATATCAACCGAACTCTCACAAGGCGCTCACTTGGTTGCACTAGTCGACATCTTTTAGAATTTTCTTATAAATATAAACTTTCTAATAGAGCATTCTAGATTTATTTATGTAATAACTAAACTTGTAGATATCTTAAACATTTTGGAGGAATGTTATAGATATTTGATCTTGAACTTTTATTAGAATTGATCCTAGCCATTATTTGTAAGGTTTAAAAACTATATAAAGATGTTCCTCGTTTGCAAAATCATAAAACATATAACATGGTTGTAATTATTCTTGTGAAATAAAGTTTCAGCCGCTTGTTACTAATATTAAGTAGGAAAACAAATTTTAGATTTTACTAAATTTAATGATTCAGAATTTCATGGTTTGGAACATTCGTACCAAAGCGCAATTCACCAACATGTTAGCGCATTTTTAACACAATCATATTATCATCGCATTGATTTTTTTTAATCTAAGCTCAAGTATTTTTAGTCATTCTATTGAAGTACAAATGAAATTCTTCATGAATATACGGCACATTAAAAACACAAATTCAACAATCAACTTTATTAACCATATTGTTTACAGAAACTATCAACGATCTCAGGTAGTTTACTAAATGATGGCTATTGAATAGAAGAAAACAAATTTGATAAACTTTTGAGAAAATGAGCAATATAAGAAATAACAGCTAAAATACTGGGGTGGTTCAAAAATACCATAAAGCATCTATTTGTGCTTATTTTTCATCCAGTAAAACGGCGAGGAACAGAAATTCCCTCTTTTTATGCTTGTTTTCGGAATTTAATGAGTTAGTAAATTTTTTTAAAAAAAAATCTATTTAGTCGTATTCAGGAACTCATTTGCTAACTAGGAAAGACACACACAACAACAGTGACACACATAAGGTGATAAGCATGCATAGTTGTAGCAACTAACCTAAATCAGAATAAACTATTAACACATAAATTGGGTATTTGTCGAAATTTCATCTGAAAAATACACAAAACCAAAGAAACATAAAATTTGTGATTGATATAAGCCGAATTGTTTCAATTATTGTATAAAGTGTACCTTAAAGATCAATATGACTAGAAAACAACATCTATCCAGTAATTTCATATATGAGACAACTAAGCCAATTGCATGATTCAGGCAGCATGATATCATATCATCAGTTTGAAGAAAAAAATTTAAACCAACAAAATAACCCCATAAAAACTTCCTTAATCTGGACGACTCAAACCCAACAGCTTTTCACAATTTATAAGAACACAAAAAAAAAATGGGGGGAGAGATTTTGGTACCAATTTTGAAATGTTAGCTCCAAAGCTGGTGATGTACTTTGATCGAGTAGGGTACTCCTCTGATGACTGGTACCATATACTCACGATGACGACGATTTCTCTCCCAGAAACGACATCGTGTTGTACAAAGGTACATCTATGACTATTGTGTGTGTCTATATCGTATCAACCAATTACTAATAATAATAATAATAATAATAATAATAATTAGAGTAATGATGAGCTGAATTAAATGGGTTGAATTTTTACGTGAAACACATAATTGATTTTTATTATCTTAATTTGTAATTACTTTAATTGATTTCTAATTTTAAATTGGAACTTTCCAAATAATTTAACAAGTTGATTTTATATGGAAATCTATTAGATTAACATTAGCCTAACATAATTATCTATGCTTTTCAACAAACTTAATATATTTTTAAAACTTATATAATTATAATTTTTTAATATAATTATAAATATTATAAATTATTTAAAAAATAATATTAGTTATAAAATTTATTGTTTCAAAACTTAAATAAATAATATCAATTTTAAATTTTAAAATATCTCTATCAATAATAAATTTTTTATTTTTTATTTTTTGTTAATTGATATAGTAGTAGTTTATTACTTGGTAGAATTGATTGTTTCTTAGCATATATTGCTACAAATTCATTTTTAATAAAAAAGTAAATGAATATATCAACTTTGTTTTATTTTAATTTGTTAATAATAGACACGTGTCTCGCACATGCGATAAGACTAATTTTATTAAATGATAGTATAAATTTGGCAAAACTGCCCATTTCAATAAAAATTCCTATACTAGTTTTTAAAGTATTAACATTTAAATATTTAATATAATTATCAATCACTGCAACCTCATTAATAATCTGATATGACATAAAAAAATGCTGAGATGTAATTCTTTTAGTTCCAAGCATGTAAGAATAAGGACAATAATTTATTGTTATATTATCTATTTAAAAATAATAATTTCCTTTTTTTTAGTTAATTTGTGAAATTTTAAAATTCTTAAAATTGATACTAAATGTATTTTATTTTAATTAGTGCAATAATATATATTAAAAACTACTTAAGATTATTATAAAGTAAAAAAATGTTATTTAGAAAATTAGAATAAAATTATGCAAATTAAGTAAGACCATTTTATTGATTAAACTCATAAACTTAATTTTCAAAGAGATTAATAATCATTTGAGAAGAACGATATGAAAAAGACATTATTATCCTTAATTTCACATATATGGAATTAAAAAATTTACATCTTAGTATATTTTTTTAATGCCGTGTTAACTTATTTAATGAGTTGACATCCTTTAAGGACTATATTAATACGGTAAAATATAATATAAATATATTTTTGAAAAAAAAAAAACAAATGTACGAGGACTTGAATGAATTAGTCTTTTTGCATGTCCTTAAAATTCTTCCTATATTTTCTCATTCATTTTTTACAACTCTTATTTAAATATTTATTATTATTATTGTACTCATGTATGAATAAAGTGGATAACTAATATTTTTTATAATTAATAAGTGAAAAAGGACAAATACTTAATTTAAACGTCAACAGTTGGGTTAATAAAGCCAAAAGCCCGGACTAACTAATATTTTTAAATAAGTGAAAAGACCTGCAATATACTTAATTTAAACGTCAACAGTTGGGTTTAAATAATAAAGAATGAAATATTAGAAGAATTTCTCTGCCAAATAACTTTTAAGAAAGCATTCCTTCATTATTTTCTTACAAATTCACCGAACTCTGTTAGTGAGAGAAATTATTTTGTTAAAGAAATATCCTCGCTACTTCAAACGGCTATATCAAGTATTATTTTTACCGGTTCCATTTTTATTATTCAAGAAGAGCCTTTATTATTCTAACGCTGAATAACCCTCGTCTGGCGATATTCTTCAGTTTTTATTATATTATTTTGGTTGAATTAAAGATATTCAAATGTAGGTAATATTATTTTGCAAATTGAAAGTGTCATACCGGGTTCCATTTTTATTGATTCCGCTTTTATTATTCTCATAGTTGTGGAATATCCTTAATTCGTAAGAATATCTTGATGCTGTTTTAATTCATCATTTATTATTTCGAAGCATTTATTATTCTGTTGAACATCCCGCTTGCGCGTGAATTTCACCGACTCGGTTCCGCTTATTATTATTCTTTTATTGAATAACTATCTATGCGAAGCACCGCATTTACGGTGATATCTTTTGTTATTCCATTCTAGATTATACTCAATGATTAAAATTTCGACTTCTATACTCCATGAAATTAGTGGAATATCCTCGATATTTCAAGCTTCATCCAAAGATCTTTCATGGAAATATTCTTCTCTCAGCATTCTTGAATTTTTACTTCTACAAAGCAAAGACGCCGATAATTTGACGCTATCGGTTCATTAAAAATCAATTCATATGCAAATTCTTAAAAATATTAAAAGGTGGAAACAATGAATCTTGCTCTAATCTCTTAATTGGACTGGTCGAGGGAGCAGTGATGGTCCTAGACGGTGCATTAGTAGTCCTCACTATTCGCGTGAAATAGTGCTGATAATAATTGTAATGCAGAACTCCTTTTGAATTCTAAAAAAATATTGAATTTGCAGGTGGACTCTAAGATGGGTGATGTATACTTAATTTTAGGCGCACACCTTACGAGTACAACAAATAATATTCTCTACCTTAAAAAAACTAGATACTTGGAATAAGGAGGTAGTAGCATTTCTTTTCTTCTTTCTCTATAATTTCTCTATAATAATTGCTTAAAGCTTTTGTGAATCAAGAAAATGAAGGAAGAATGAGCTTCATTTATAAAAATATAGTTTCGATAATCGCAAAATAAGATGCATTTATCAATTAAAACTCCCCTAATAAAGACAAGAATGTGATTCAATAGTACACAATGCCAACAAATAGTTATATAATCATGTGAATTAAGAGCAATTAATTGCTCATTTATTACGCTAATATTTAAAGATGCCAATTATGATATTATCCATGTCTTTTTTTTTAATAATAAAACATATGATATCCCGATTTTTTTTATTTCTAATAAAACAGATTATGTATTTTTATATAGATATTTTAAAATTTTTAAATAGATTAACCACACGTTTAAAAATATTGGTACTGGAGTAACTAGACTAAATTCCAAATTACACCATAAACTTTAGTCTTAAAATTGATTTGCATTATAAATTTTATTTTGAATTAAATGCACTATAAACTTTGAGTTTAGATACAATTTACACCTTTTGCACCAAAGTTTTGTATGCAAATTATTTTGATGTATTGGGTGCGGATGGTGTAATTTGTTTTGAGATTCAAAAATTAGGGTGCAAATCGATTTTATTGCTAAAGTTTAGAGCAGAAATTGGAGATTAGACAACTCGTACCCCAAGCCATAAACACACCACTAGACCAACTGCCGATTTGTCTAAAAGTTCTCTTATTACGATACTCCCCCGTTATTAAAAGATTATTATTTTAAAAGAAAAAATTTGTTCTAAAATATTTATTGTTTATAACTTTCGAAGAGAATAAATTATTTATTTTTATATATTATCCCTACTTTCTCTCATTGTCCCAAAAAATTATATTATTATATTAATAGTTTTCAACTTTTCATAAAGGAGTAATGATAGAATTTCAAACAAATTTTACTTGATAAATAATATTTTTTAATTTATGTCCAAAAATTTTAAATGACAATCACTTAGGAAGATAGTAATATTTTTAAGATAAAAAACCCTAGTATCTAAACCAAAACCCTAGTAACAACAGTTACGGAGAGATTCAGTAAATCACACCCAAAAGAATTAAATTGGGAGAGAGAGTGAGAAATGGGAAGAGGGGCTCTTTTTCAGCTGGTTCGATCACAATCCCGTCAGCGTCTCGCTTCCAAGAATCTCCACTCAGGTCCGCCTTTTTCTTCCTCTATACATTTCTTTTTAAACTACAGTTTGGTGATCTCTTTCTCCATCTCTAATTATCTACATTTCTAATTTGCGCCTTGTATTGTTATTTTATAGCTGATTATAATTTTTGGTTGGAAATTGACTATACACTCTAGAACAAAAAACTATATTTGAATCCAGTAATTGAGAGCTTCTGCTTTTTGTATGGTTTGTGTTATACAATTATTCAACCTAGAAGAAATGGGTTGTTAAATTTGTATCAATTCTGTGTGTTACTAGCAGTTATGTTAGCTAGGTTAATCATTTGAAATGGGCCCAAAAGGTTTGTTTTCGGAAAGAAGATGCATAGTTTCCAATGTTCTTGAACGAGTTGGTATCTGTCTTGAATATTTTTCTCCCTTTTGGCAAATTGCCTTATGCAGCATTTGCAATCCTAACGGTTTTAAGTCAGATAGAGGTCCCCCTTGATGTAGAGTTCTTCTGCGAAGTTAGACTAACAGCCAAACTGAACTTGGGCTGACAAATATAAGTTGATGTAGACTTTTGCTTTGAAATTGAAAATCAGCTGAACTTAGGCTTGGGAAAATGTACGTTGGGTTGGTCTTGGATTTCATAATATAGATTATTGGTCACTTAAAAACTAAAATACATTATCAAATTTTGATACAGGTTATATAATTTGGACCTATATAGTTGTTGGTTGAAATTCACTTATCAAAATCAATACCTAATTAATAGTTCATAAAGAAATGGAGTTCAAAACTGAAAAAATAGGCAGCTCCTAAATTGACCACTTCCTTAGCACGCTGATGCAGACCCGCAGCTATTGAATCACTAGATTAACATAACTGGCCCAGGCTCCTTTGAATTGTAATGTTGAGCAACAACTTCATCAACTTTCACTTTATCTTCTCTATCGCTAGAAGAAGCGAAGGTGATGGAAGTTGAGAGCTGAAGAGGAGTGGATACCCTTAGACGTTTACCAATTTCTAGAAGCTATCATAACTTGAATCGGAGGCAAGGGGAAGCTGATAGTTGAAGAGGTGCATAGGCTGACTTAGGGATGACAATTTGTTCCGTATTCACAGTGATTCCCTCAGCCCGCTCCGAATGGGGAAGATGATTTTGACTCTGACTGGGGATGGGCTCGGGGATGGAGAATCACCGAATGTTATTTTTGGGTTTGGGTTTGGGTTTGGGGATGGGAGGGATGGTATTTGCTTCCTCAACCCCGACCCCACCCCGCCTCCCCTCGCCTCCCACCCGAACCCGAACCCGACCCCGACCCCGACCCCGAATAGTTATATACTAATTAAATTAATATTTATACTATTATATATTACATAATTAAAATATGTCCTTGTGTTTGTGTATATATTATTATTTGATTTTTCTTAATTTAGCATTTATGTCAAACTATTGTAAATATAACTAAAATTGATTTTTTATTTAAAAATTTCACAAAATATTAATCTCCGCGGTCCCGTGGGGATATGGATGGTTATTAAGTTTTAATTCCTGTGGGGAATGGGGGCGGGTATGAGGAATTTTTATGAGACTAGGGATGAGGGTGGGATGTATAATCCCCGCCCTTGCCCCATTGTCATCCCTAAGAGGCTCTCAACTAGTTTCCACTTTTCGGTAGTTATTATAACCTAAATGTTATGATTGAAATTGCGAAGGGGAGTGAAGAGAAAATAGAATAGTAATGAATACTAGGAGCTAAAGACTAATTACTAAAACTATATATATATATATATATCCGTAGTTGGTTATAAGGTATTATCTAGCTAACTCATTTATAGCTGTCCATTGTGAGATTGTACATGCTTTACTAGTCAGCAAAGTGATTTTTTTTGCGCTTGTTCGAATATGATTCTGATTGTAGCTATTTACTTTCCGATATACTATACGTTGGACGTATTCAACTTTGAGAAAATCGTTTGGCATATTGCTTTTCTTACCCTCTATATAATATTCTCAAACAACTAAATTAGTTGACTATACAACTCGTATGAGACGGTTGTAGATGAGTTAGCTAGATGAGATTCCATTACCAACTGTGATTGGGTTAGACTCACATGTCAAATACACACACACACACACATATATATATATATATATGAGTTTAATATGTTTGGGTTGAAAGTAGTTAAGTAGTTTGGTTCTATGTTTGTTTTTCATAATATAGGTCTAAACAATATCTAGTCATATCGTTAAGTAGGTACCTAACCACTAACAAATAAAATTAAGGTATGTTGGGTTGACCTAGTGGATTTCAACTTTTTATGCTATGCTTATTCAAAGTTATATAAATTTTTAGCATAATAAAGATACGTTTTACTGAAGCAAATGTTGTTGTAATTAAGGTCTAGCTAGACCTTGAAAAATAAGCTTAAATCCACTAGGTCAACCCAACCTACCTAAATTATTGGTTTGAATACCTACTTAATACAATAGGTTAGACATAGTTTAGACCTATATTAACAAATAAATAAATAAAATATAGACCCACATGTTTGCATCCCAAATCTATTCACTTATTACAAATCGGCAAATCTCAATTTACTTCTCTCTGCCTCACCCATGAAAGTCTTGAATACAATTGGAACCATCATCGTAGGGGAAAAGAAAACAGAAGAAGGGTGAGGAGGAGGTGGTGGTGATGATGATGAAGGGGCATGACCAATAACTCCAAGCCCTTTATTGGAGTTTACCTTCTTTGGTCTCTATTGAAGCCCCAAAACCATTCCTTTGAATTTGTGCTCCTTGCTTTTTCTGGCCATTTGCAAACGTATTTGACCCTGAACCTCAGTGGAACATGCTTTCTAGTTATGTCCTTATTGTTGAAACCTCTATTTCTACCATATTTTGGGGAAGACTATGCAGCAAACCATCCATATTCTATAGTACTAGTTTATCGTTAATTTGTACCACTTCTCTTCAACTGTAGGGTGCTGGTACCAAATTGAACATATTCTGGTGAAGATTAGGGCATTGATAAGTCTCAATATTAGTGGATTGATATTTCCATTCCTTTCATATGTTCATCTTCATTCGGAAAAGTTTATACCGGGGCTCCTAAATAATAAACTATTCAGACTTCTTCAATCAAAAACTTAATTATAGGTTAAGATTTTATTTTATTTTTTGCTAATTAGGTTAAAATTTAATTAAAGTAAATCTTTTTTCCCTCAAAAGGAAAAGAAAAAAGAAATAAAGCAAAACAAATAAGAGAGAGAAAAATAGATATACAACTAAAAAGATCCAAATTCTCATGTGCAACTGGTACATGTTTTGGACTATTTCTTCTTCTAGTTATTGGTTATTAAAAGTTGAAATATGTATTACCTAGACTGGGCCTATTACTATTTAGGTGCAAGCTATTTGACCTATATTAAAAGTAGGTCATGTGTTTTTGGTTTTCTCAATTAATCCATAATATATATTATATAAGAACCCAACTTACTTTTTGCAAGGCCTGCTAACTTGTATGAAAGAAAGGGGAGTAGTACTTTTTCCATCGATCGAGTGTGTAAATGTTGGAATAGATAGGTTTAATCATATATTCAATGGTAATTTTCTTTTTCTTTAATTGGGTTCATAGCAGGGGCGGACCCAAAGCCATGGCATGGGGGGCACATTCCCCCACTGGATTTTCAGGAAGCCTCTTCATATATATATATATACCACAATTATTAATATATTCACAAATTTTAAAGTTTAGTGGAACAATATAAGTAAAGTATTACAGTTATATTAGTACACTACTATTATATTACTGGAAAAAAGAATATGCTACTATCTTGTTAAAATAAAATACTACTCTAAGAACTTAAGTATTTTATTGTCTTGATCAATTTATTTCTCTTAAATACTAAGAAGGTTAAAAACAGAGGAGTTAAAGTTACTAAAAAATGTGATATTTTGAGCATGATATTTTGTAACTATTAAAAATAAGGCTATCATGCAACAATTTCAAGCAATGAAACTTCGAAAAATGTTATTGTAAACAATATTTAAGAATTAATTAATTTTGTGATTTATTTTATTAAAATTTTATTCTTAAGAAAAAAAAATCCAAAATTTTCAGGCTGGATCCGCCCTTGGTTCATAGTGAACGTAATTGCGAATTTTGAAAGATAATGTTATGGTTGGTTGTGCAGGAAAATTCAATGCAAAATGGTTATGGGTGAATGCTCTAGTTTTAGGAAGATGGTATAGAATCAGACATTTGTTTTTCACTTTGTTAAATTAGATGACCACTACAGAGTGAAGTCAGGAACAAGCATGTTGTTATTTTTTCTTGACAAGTAAAAATCATGTTTCTATCTTTGTTAATTTGTTTAGTTAATTCCCGTGCTTTTCTACTCTATTATTGGCTTTTCTTAAATAACCATGAAAAGAAATATCACAGTTAACAATATATTCTTATTTCTATTTTCTACCCATATCTATTTAAACCCTGTGCAAAAAGTTGATATTAGCAAATCAAAGGATTTGTCTAAATATTTCCAACTTGTACCATAAGAAATACGAAGTATAATATAAAATTGCCTTATTGTATCTGAATGCATGTTACTAGTTCTGGATTGGAGCTATACTCCTTGAATGACTAACTCCAAATCAATTTTTAATACCTCAATCCATATGTAGCTTAAGGTATGCTGCTATCCCTACACTACAGCCAAGATCAACCATCATTAAAACTATTACTATGTTTGACAATACTTTACTGCTTCAGTTTATCATCCTTGTACGTTTGGAACACGGCTCCAGACTGCAAATGATTACACCAACATCAACTCTGCAACAAAGATTGCTGCTGCCCAGAAAAGATGGGCTTCTAGATCCACTGCTGTGGAAGACGACAACAAGATCAGCATAGGACCTCGTAAAGGGGGAGAGGTTGAGGAGAATGAAAAAGAAACTGGAGTTGTTTATCATGGTCCAATCTCAAGTACTATCAAGAAAGTAAAGCTTCTCTCTCTTTCCACCTGCTGTCTCTCGGTGTCTTTGGGACCTGTGATAACCTTCATGACATCTCCAGACATGAATGTTATCCTGAAGGGTGCAGTGGCATCCTCGGTAATATTCTTAAGTGCTTCTACCACCGCTGCACTTCACTGGTTTGTGAGCCCTTACATTCATAAGCTCAGGTGGCAACCAGGTTCAGACACATTCAATGTGGAGATGCTGTCATGGCTGGCATCACATATTCCAAAAACTATTAAGTTTTCCGATATCAGGCCACCAGAGACCAACAGGCCTTTCGTGACTTTCAAGGCCAATGGAAACTTCTACTTTGTTGATGCTGAGCACTGTCATAACAAGGCTCTGTTGGCAAGATTGACTCCACAAAAAGGATCTCAGGAGTCTGCTTTTAAGAACTTGTAGTTGGATCTCATTAACACAAACATGCCAAATGCTTGCTGTTTCACATCAGGCTGCACTTATACAGTCTCTTTTGAGACCATTACTACTTATCCTCGCTTTTATTTTTCTGGTTATGTTGGAATAGTGGAGTGTGATGGTTCAAATCTTAATAATTTGGCGGTTATCCCTTTTTGATAGTTCGAATCTTAATAATTTGGTGTGGTTATTTATCCCTTTTTTATTGGGCTTTTGGTTTAGCTAAGAGCGGTACATACTAGGATTCTGCCCATTGTGTTGATTCAAATGTCAAGAGCTTTCAAAAGTTGCATAGTAAAAATTTTTCAGGAATGAAATACTACTAGTGTTGATACTAATTTGAGATTTTATTGGCAACTGATGTTTGCTTTTACCAAATTGTCCTCTGGCTTGCAATTGTACATTTCAACATCTGATTATCAAGTGTGATTTTGTTTGAAATGAAGTAATGGAATGAAAAAAAGAAGAAATTTAATGAAAATAGTGTGTTTCTTGATCTTTCTGGAATATAAACCATTCTGACGGTATAAAAAATCATTATATTCTCTTAATTTTAGGAAATTTATATTTTCACAACTTTATGATATTTCCACACTTTTTGTTTTCTTAGTACATTTATAGTAGGGGGCTTATTGCCTATGATTAGAAGTCTGAAACATACTTGAGAGTGAACATAATTTCGTAAAAGAAACAACAAAAAAAATAAAGCAATAAGAAGGTCCATAACAGAAATTATAATATATTATATCCAGTGTAGCCCACAGGTAGACATCACATAAACCAGTTTCACCATAATAAGAAAAACACAGTAGATAGTAGACATTAACCATGCCACCGCCGATCAAGCACCCAGCACTGAGACCAGATACCAGATAACGGCCAAGACATGTAACAAAAACAGAGTGAATGACAAACAAAGTCTTTATTCGAAGTATGATAACAGCCTCCAAAAGAAGGCTGCACCAGCACCTGCACGGTTCACTTTTTCTTGGCAGCAGCCTTGGTGATCTTTGCTCTAGTGGGATCTTTCTTCTCCACGCTCTTGATGACTCCCACAGCAACAGTCTGCCTCATGTCCCTCACAGCAAACCTCCCAAGTGGAGGGTACTCTGAGAAAGTCTCGACCACCATGGGCTTGGTGGGAACCATCTTGACCATCCCTGCGTCACCATTCTTCAGAAACTTAGGCTCCTTCTCAAGCTCCTTGCCAGACCGCCTATCTATTTTGGTTAAAAGTTCAGCAAACTTGACAGCAATGTGGGAAGTGTGACAGTCAAGCACAGGAGCATATCCATTTCCAATCTGCCCAGGGTGGTTCATGATGATGACTTGAGAAGTGAAATTGGCAGCCTCCTTGGCGGGATCATCTTTGGAATTTGAGGCAACATAACCACGCTTGAGATCCTTAACAGCAACATTCTTTACATTGAACCCAACATTGTCACCTGGAAGAGCCTCTAGAAGAGCCTCGTGGTGCATCTAGACAGATTTGACTTCAGTGGTCAAGCCAGATGGGCCGAAAGTCACAACCATCCCAGGCTTGATGGTACCAGTTTCAACACGTCCCACTGGCACGGTTCCAATACCACCGATCTTGTACACATCCTGGAGAGGGAGACGAAGGGGCTTGTCTGAGGGCCTCTTGGGCTCAGTGATCTGGTCAAGGGCTTCAAGTAGGGTAGGACCCTTGTACCAGTCAAGGTTTGTAGACCTCTCAATCATGTTGTCGCCTTCAAACCCAGAGATGGGAATAAAGGCAATCTTATTAGGGTTGTATCCCACCTTCTTCAAATAGAATGACACCTCCTTCACAATTTCTTTGTACCTACCCTTAGAGTACTTGGGAGTTGTGGCATCCATCTACATAGAAAAGGAAATATAACTTAAAACCAAGAAAACAATGAACCCACAAATTGCAAAACAACTGACCTTATTGCAGCAGCAAATCATCTGCTTCACTCCAAGTGTGAAAGCAAGGAGGGCATGTTCACGGGTCTGTCCGTTCTTGGAGATACCAGCCTCAAAACCACCAGCAATGATAAGAACAGCACAGTCAGCCTGAGAAGTACCAGTGATCATGTTCTTGATGAAGTCTCTGTGTCCAGGGGCATCAATGACAGTGCAGTAGTACTTGGTGGTCTCAAACTTCCACAGAGCAATATCAATGGTGATACCGCGCTCACGCTCAGCCTTGAGCTTGTCAAGAACCCAGGCATACTTGAATGAACGCTTGTTCATTTCAGCAGCTTCCTTCTCAAACCTCTCAATCACCCTTTTGTCAATACCTCCCAGCTTATAGATGAGATGACCAGTGGTGGTTGACTTTCCAGAATCCACATGGCCAATGACCACAATGTTGATGTGAACCTTCTCCTTACCCAAAATGAAGCAAGTAGCTGCGGATTGAAATTAAAAACAAATAATGTATCATAATTAAAATTACTAAAGAAAAAAGGGAACTCTCTCCGACAACTTAGGAAGCTACTAGACAGAACTTCACAGTGGACCAAACTACAGATACAGATCAATAACAATATTCCCTTTATTAGCGGCAAAAATGAATTACCTTGAGACAAATATAAGCTCAAATGACTTAAGAAAAATATCAGACCTGCTCAACAAATAATTAATCCAATAGCAACTTAAATGTGCTCACTTTTCAGAGAAACTTACATTGAGAATGTCAATACATGTTTGATCAATTAAGCCTTGAAGTATAATGCATCCTATTTTTTTAAATAGTAATTCCATTTAAATGACTAGAAAGTTATATTGCAATATTATTTTATTCAATGAGAGGAATGAGTATACAGTCACAGACCAAACTATAATCAAATACTTGTAAATATTCTGGCAAATAATTATAAATATAACAAAAGATAAATTACAAAACAATACTCTGACATCTGAAAACAATCAGAAAGCATTAAATATTCAAGATCTCTAGCTAGTTGTTATGCCTTACCCAAACACAAAATAAAAAAAAGCTTCAGAGGATAAAGCAAATAAACAACAAAACTAATTAAAAGCGTTTCTAAGATACAAAACACAAATAATAATAAAACTATTCCTCCCTTAATCCTAAAATAACATTATATTTTTCCCAAACCACAACACTAGCTAGATAATCATCCATATGACTACATTTTATAACAAAAATACTATTCCACCAGAGAATACGTTCATATAAGTAATCATTTCTGCAAACAAACAGACCACAAACTCGAACACAACTCATCCATACTGATTGTATGGACATTATTTGTATATATCACAAATTTCAGCGATTAAACTTAGAAAGCTTAAAGTAACGAAATTAACCAAAATATCAATTAATTCACAGATCCTATGCAACTGATTAAACTAATACAATGATCGTTGGAACTTAATTTCTCAAAATAATCGAAAAAACTATAGATCATTGCAATGTAAAAAGAATTATGACGACATAGAATCATATGAGGAGAAAACTAACCAGCGCAACGAATTTCAAACTCAAAACCCTAGCACCGAGAGAGGAGCTTATATATATAGAGAGAGTGATGGTGTTTTCTATTGAAATGCGTCCTCTTTGTTAGCTTTTATAATGGACAATGCTTCATTTTTCCTTTGACGTAAATGTCCTCAGTGATGATCAAATAGACATTTTTGTCCTTCTGATATACTTGGGGAGCAAGGAAAAAAAACGACTTTTAAATTTTAATGCTGCTTGTGGCGGTTGCCTAAAATTTCTGTCACTTTAAAGGCTTTTAGTGAACGACATCGTTTATGTGAGTTTTAACCGAGCCGACTTGATCTGTCAATTGAGCCGGCTTGAAGAGTTAAAAATTAGCATTTTTTGAGTCAAATTTTAAAATTTAATTAATGATAAAAGGTTAAAATTTACTAGTTACCTCAACTTTATTTTTATTTTATTTTATTTATTTATCAAAAAATCACCTTCTAAAAAAATTGGTTAGTAAATTTTTAAAAAATAGAAATAAAAAATATGTTCTTACTATTTTTTTTTTTTTTGCGTATTAAATTTCAATTACATAATTATTTGATCAAGTCGGTGAAATGAAACTCAATCATATGGAAAGGGGATTGAAATATAAAGATTAAGGTAACGTGACATTTATATTTCAGATTTGATTCTTATTTGAGGTGAATTTATTTATGTGAATGTATTTATTTTTCTTTTAATAAAATTTGTTTGATTTTTAATATTATAATAATAAATAATATACTTAATTATGAAATTATTGTATTCCTAAAAAGTGGATTGGATTTTGAAATTTTTCTCAAATGTTATATATATATATATATATATATACTTTCATTAATAATGACAGTCAAGCTTGACTTTGACAAAAAATTTTCCACATTAAAAAAACAATTTTTTTCGGTTGTTCTTTTAAAGCATTACAAGCATAGTACCCATCCAAACAATAAATTTATATTATCATCTTTTCGTGTAAATATAATCCGTTACGCATTTATATTATAAATTTATAAATTCAAACAATAAAACAAAGTATACGGGATCTTTGAATAATGTGACGCTTCCAAAACATGTATACATCAATTATTTTGGGTCGTCACTTACATGGCACATAAATCAAATATAACTTTTTAATACAATAGTCGTGTAAAATACGACAAAATATAGTTGAGAGTTTAAACACGAATATTGGCTTCTAGACAATATCCACACTCAATGGAGTCCTCATTCCAATTATTATCACACTATTTTATAAAAATAGTGAGGACTACTATAGCCACCATCTCTAACCATCACTCTATTCCCTAACTCGTCTCAAATTTATATTCCATTTCCAAGAGAGAACAATGAAAAAGAAAGGGTGAAATTCAACTAAATTTACTCAAGAAATATTATGACTAAGATAATGCGAGAATAAATTATCCTTAGCCTTCAACAATATAACAACCGATAGAATCTGAATAGACAACAAGTTTTAGATCAACAACCAAGAAATAAAATAAGTAATCCATTAGAAGAGTCAAGTAGAGCATAAAATCTACTATCTTTTATGATTTAAAAAGTTTTTCATCAACTTTATCGCTAAGACTCAACTTAATAAATAAAATCGAATCATCCCTGCACCACAATCAAGGATATTCATGTAATCATCAATGGTCATGATTATACCGAATAATCCATGGTCATAATCATACCAACAACTGTCCATCAATGAATTACAAGCCAATGAGGACTTTTATCACATCATTCGTCACATTACGGTCATGATTATACCGAATAATCTCTGGTCATAATCATACCAAGTCCATCTATGCACGTAAGCCAAAGATGACTTTAATCACAATATAAGCATGAGGATGATGGTAATGACATAATAATTCAATAAAACAAGTTCAAGGATAAATTTTAAAGATTTATAATTTCATTTATTCAAAAATCAATAACGTCCAAATTGTCAACATGATACTGTTTTGTAGAGTAAAATTCAAGAATGATATTCATGTACCAAAAATAATTTGGACAGAAAAGAAATATATTTTCGGGTGAATAGTACCCCGTGAATAGTGTAAGACCCCAACTTATTATAAATAAAATTAAATTTCCTCTATTTATTTTGAAATAGTAAGGGTTGATTTGATTAATGTGGTTAGTTGTGGGTAAAATGCGCAAATATTTCAAGTATGCAAGTGGTTATAAAATATTCATTTTTATCGGAGAATATTCGTTTGGTCGTGGAATATTCTTCTTTATTGGGGAATATTCGTATGCGACGGCCAAGCAAATTTTGTAATGTGAGCCCCATAACTGAAAATCGATTGGATGAAGAAAACGAGCAAGTATAAGTTGTTTATAAATAATTGGCAGTAATATTTCACAGATTATCTTGTTGGAATACCGGTGGTTAAAACACAAGAAGATACCAGATTGCACCAATTATTGATTCTTACGTAGGAAGGCATTACTCAATAATTGTTACAATGAGTTCTTCGCTTCGATATTTTATTTTATTGATTCAATAATTGTTACGTTGATATTTTATATTATTGTTGTTTCAATAATTGTCACTACACAAGATATTTTCATTATCGGATCAATAATTCATATTATTTGAATAATATTATTAGATAACATTATTGGCAAAGTCTAGAAAGTTACATACAGGAGAGGTTTGGTCACCTAATCGGCGTCGATGAGGAAAAATCCTTATTGGAAAGCCCTCTCTTTCTTGGGAACTGCCTGGTTGTCAATATTGTGATTCTGTAATATTATTTATGAATAATTAATTATTGATTTATATGATAAGGAAAATATTCATTTTATATGGATATAGATGGAGAAAAATTTTAATGTGACAATTGTTGAAAAATTGTTATTTTATCTTTTCTGATAAATAATTTATTTAAATATATTATTATATTTTAATAATATAATAATGGTGATATTTTTACAATGAATGTGGGATATACGAATATATGAGGAGGAAGAGTATTTTTGTTACAAAAATTATTTAAAACATGTTAAACATATCGGTGGACCCCATTTCTTGACTGAAATTGGTTTATAATTGTAAAATCGCTTCGCTTATGGATTTCATTGACTTCATTTGGAATTTAAAAAAACTTAAACTTATAAAGTTGTAGAGAATGAAATTTCCTATGGAAAGGACATGTGGTTCGAATTTTTCTGATAAAAGGGCTATTTAATATGAATTATTGAAGTTCCGTAGTTCCGAAATAATTGATTTTTGAAAGTTTTAATTATTTTTAATAACAAAAACGTTTTTTTGTTTTTTGTCATTATTTGGTGGCTTTGAATTCAGATGGTCATAGGTAGGCTAAGGAAAATTTTATAAATATATTAATATTTTATTAAATTTTCGCTTTGTTTCTAAGCATTTTTCTATAAATAGGGTCTTGGGTTAGAATTGAAAATCACACCGAAACCTGAAGTTTTCTCTCCTTCCTCTCTATATTATCGAAATTTATTCTTGTGAGTATTTTGATACTTTGAGTGTTCTTATCTGGTGCTGAAGTTCCTTCAAAGACTATATCCCAGATTCCAAATTTGAAGTACAGTCTTTTCAAGGTAAGGGATGTTATTTTCTTCTTAAATGATATTATTTTCTTCAATATCATTATGCCAAAATATTGGTTTGAACTTTTAATCAAATTTGTACTTTTTGTGTCGGGGTTACTATTCATGTATACGACATCATTCACGAATACGACACTATTCATCGAAAAATGAATTTTTTTCCTTTTCGTCCAAAATATCTATTATGGATACTAGCTTTGATTGTATCCATGTTTTGATCATTCTTGAATTTTACTCCACTATGATTATTTATGAGGTATTTTTGGACATGGATAAACCGAAATACGAATCCTTAATATTTATTCTTTTGTTTCATTTGGATTCGCTTTTCTTTAAAATATTTTTCATCATCCTCACCCTAAATGATGATATTATTAAATATCTTTGGCTTTGTGGTCTGAAGATTAATGTGATTTTGTGATGAATATCTTTGGTCAGTAATGCAAAGATGTACAGTGTTGAGAGATGAACATGACCAACTGATGAATATCTTTGGCCTGTAGTGCAAAGATGAATATTTGATTCCAGATGTATATTGATTGATGTTACAGGGATAAAATATTGATGATGGACTTTTAAATTCATAGATAATAGTAGATTTCATTCTCTACATAACTCATCTATGAATTATTATTTCCGCTGCGAATATTGATCTGAAACTTGTTGTCTATTATATTTTATCAGATTTTTCCCTGTTGAAGACTAACGATAATTTGTTCTATATTATCTTAGTAATAATATTCTTTACTGGGCTAGTTGAGCTCACCCTTTTCCTTTTTGTTCCATTTTTCTTCTAAGGAGGCGAGAATGTAACGAGTTCTAGTCGGGGTGTGGAATGATGGTTCTAAAAAAATGTTTTAGTAGTCCTCACCATTTTTGTAAAATAATGTACCAATAATTATAATGAGGACTTATTTGGGTGTGAATATTGTCTAGACGACAATATTTGTATTTAAACTCACAATTTTCATGTTGTATTAATAAAGTTGTAGTTGTTTCTGTACCATGTTATTGACGACTCAAAATGGGTGATGTATACCTATTTTGGGGGCGTCACAAATAGTACTTCGGGAATAGTACCCCGTGAATAGTACCCCAACACGAAAAGTATCCCGAATACCCGAGTGAATAGTAATCAGGTGAATAGTAACCCGTGAATAGTAACTCGTGAATAGTACTCCGGCACGAAAAGTGCCCCGAATACCCGAGTGAATAATACTAGAGTGAATAATAACAAGGTGAATAGTAACTTAGTGAATAGTAACTCGTAAAAAATACCAAAGAAAATGATATTCCATGACGAGTACAAAAGAAATGATATCTCGATTTAGTATAATAGAATTTACTGAAATCAGTAAATGGATTTTCACCCGCTATACGGTAATCCACGTGATGCGGATCATTTCCACAATTTAATAAAGAATGAATCTGAAGGATCATTCACCATGCATGCTGATAATCAACATAGACGAAAAGTTATTCCAATGTAATAATAAAGAATGAAATAACGAAGAATTCACCGATACGTGCGATGTAATCGCGATGACGTGTTATTTCAATGAATAATAAAGAATGGAACACAGTCATGTAATCCTTGCACAAACAGGATATTCAACGAATAATAAAGAATGAAACCGAGGTCATGCGTAAATCTGCGTAGACGGGATATTCCAACGAATAATAAAGAATGAAATAACAACAGAAATTCACCGAGGCGTGCGATAGAATCGCGCAGACGAGTTATTCCAATGAGAATAATAAAGAATGGAATAACGTAAGAATTTCACCATGTATGCGGTACTTCCCATGATGTGTTATTCTAACATAATAATAAAGAATGGAATAACAACCCTTACGAGTATTGAAAGAAAATAACTCTCTTCATGAATACGAAAGAATAATACCCCTTACCTTAAGAAGAAACTAGATATTGGAATAGTGAGGTAGCGACTTCTTCTCTTCTTCTTTCTCTATATAATAATTGCTTCTATAGCTTTAGTGAATTGGTGAGAAATGAAGGAAGAATGAGCTTATTTTATAGGAAAATATAGTTTCGATAATTTCACGTTTTGGGGCTCAAAATATTACAGTATAATACCTTCCTCTTTTCCTTCATTTTTAATTTAGTCCTGCAAGTATTATCAAACTTGCACCAACTCCCCTAATAGTAAATCATGTGAATCAATAGTAAATCATGTGACTCAATAGTTCTAATCATGTGAAAATACGAATTACAGTATAGTATCTCCATCTATACCTCCATTTTTAACTTAGTCATGCAAGTATTATCAATCTTGCACCAACTCCCCTAATAGTAAATGAATGTGAATCAATAATACACACATGTAAACAAATAGTTATAATCATGTGAATTAATAGCAATTAATTGCTCATTTATCCGGTTAATTACCCGATTGGTCAATATAACCTCCAGACATCAACTATTATCGAAATAAATTTTGATTTTCACTAACACTAATAATTCCAACACAATGAAACTATCAATTTTGTCTTTAATCAACACGAACTTATTCATCATTAATATTATAATTCACAATATTTAACAACCAAGTCGTTCCCAGGAATGAGGGAGCTTTCCGATAAGGATTTCTCCTTATTGGCGCGTAATTAGGTGACCAAACCTCTCCTTGACAGAACTTCTAGACATTATCAATATTGCAAATAATAATATGAATAACTTTGCTGTCTCAATTATTGATTTAATAATATAACATATTATGCAGATGATACTTTGACAATAACCGAATCAATAATATGAGAGATATGATGCATCAATTACTGTAGCAATAATTGACTATAACTGAGTGACTTATCACGTAAGCATCAATAATCAATATCGTGTGCTACTATGCAACCACACGTATTACTGTACTTTTACTACCGCGTAGTTCAACAGTTTTAACGGTAACACTTTCTCTGTTATTTTTATAAAAAGATAATTCTGTTGTTTTCTTACTACGATAATACTTCCGTTGTGGGGTCCACCAATGATTATGCCGTCACACGGATATTCCCTGTTAAAACGAATATTTTCGACCAATTGAATATTATATAACAACTTGCATACTTTTCAAAATTTATAAATATTACCCACAACTATAACATTATATCAAATCCACACCATAATATTCAAAAAAAAATATTTCGAGAAATTTAAATCTTTATTCATAAAATTTGGGCTCTCACAATCTCCCCTCCTTATGAAATTTCATCCTCGAAATTTACGTACGTACCTGGTATGCCGAAAATGTGAGGATACCTTAACTTCATTTCATATTCCAACTCTTGAGGTATAACCTTTGAGTGTCGAATATGATCCTTCTTATCCAAGATTTTAACACGTATCTCCTCATACGTTAAATCTTCTGCTATCTCGTCTAGTTCTAATTTAATAACATGGTTCGGGTCATCCACATATTTACGTAACATCGATACGTGAAAAACGTTATGAACACACAACATACTTGGTGGTAAAACGAGTCTATAGGCCACAGTTCCTACTCGATCGAGGATTTCAAATGGGCCAATTAAATCGAGGGTTGAGATTTCCTCTATTCATCGACTCTTGCTTCTAGAATAACGCCTTCTTGAACCTTCTTCTTCATATTCATCAGCTCCAGGTGTGTAGTTTGAGCGGCTTTAACTTTATCGATTAAAGTCGATTCTAATCGTATATTCGTTATCTTCACGTGGGTCCCTAGAGTCTTTAACTCTATCTTCATCATTTGTAAGTTATACGAAATGGGTTTTTGTGTTAACAACATCGCACTCGTAAACGCATACGATCTTCTACTCAACGCGTTAGCTACCACGTTCGCTCTTCCACGATGATATTGAATGGTATGATCGTAATCTTCAACAGCTCGAGCCAACGTCTTTGGCGCATTATACGTTCATTTTGGTTGAAGAAATATTTAAGGGTTTTAGAAATGGGTTTTGTATTGGGGTTAATACAAAATTCGATTTCACGCTCTAGGGGTAGGCCAGGAAGTTCTTTGAGAATACGTCAGGAAATTTATTAACGATAGAAATATCATTCAAAATTATGACTCTCATCTAAGACTTGAATAGTACGTCACATTGATACCTATCAACTTGCCACCATTATTCACAGCTTCCCTTACAGAAAGTCTGGCTTCGGTGCATTCCACACAAGGAAGTCACCAGCGAAAGGCTCAGGGCTCTTTACTTATGGTTTAATATAACAATGATTAACTTTAGTGGTTTGGTTGCTCGAATTCGCATAACAGGTTGGTTAGAAATCTGAAAGCTAACAACCTTACGAAAAGCTTGATGAGTAGTTAACCAATCAATCCCTAAAATCACATCAAAGGCAAGTATTTTCAAAGAGGTAAGATCGACAGGTAACGTGAAAGTGTCGATTTGAATTAAACAAGACTTACAAACAGTGGAGGTAACGAAGGTTTTTCCTAACCGAGTTTCAACTAATAAGTCAAAGTCTAACTTCTCTGGGGTCAAATTTAAACGTTGAGCGCTAGCAAGAGAGATAAAAGAATGGGTAGAACTGGTATCTAATAAGGTATAGACTTCGCAAGAATTTATAATTAACTAACCCTTGCTAACTTCGTTTGGGTTACTCGCTTTTTGAGAAGTCACGAAAAATGCTCTCCCTGAAACCATCGACTTTATTTTGTCCATATCCGCCTTTGGTGCTACCGTTTCAGCTGGACTTAACTTTGGTGCACGACAAAATTGGGCTAGGTGACCTTCTTTTCCACAATTGTAACATGCTTTGGACTACATCGTGCAGCTTGGACTGATATGTCCTTCCCTTTCGCATTTGAAACATACAATTGGTGGTCGTTCTCCTTCTTTGAAAACGGGTGTTGGTGCTGCTATCTTTCCATCGTTGTTGTAACGCCCGAGAAAATCAAATTTATATGACAATTAAATTTCTATTTGATTATGTGAATTAAATGAATTTAATTGATTATTTTGTGAGTAAGCTATGTGAAGGTAGTTCTATGACCTAGAATGTGCTAACGTGGTTAGTATTATGGTAACGTGCTAGGAATATTTGTTTGGAATTTCTAAGACAAAAATAAATATTTTTCGAGAAATTTCCGTAAAAATACTATTCATCCATTTCTGTTCGGGGAATTATTTTGAAATTCCGAGAAACGCTTAATGATAGAATATCGAGATAAGATGGAATATCTGTTAATATTTCATTTATGGCAAACACAGTTTTCGCCTGCGGACTTAAAACCCTAAGGGTTGAGTATATTGATTTCCGAGATGGAAATAATATGCGTAGAAGGAATTGCGTTAGGGTTAATGTGAGTGTTATACATTTATGATACTATTTGGTATCTATGTATAATACGATGAGTAAATACGAAGTACAATACGATTATTGTACGTGTAGTATACGGAAAGAATACGTGAATTGTACGTGTAGGATACGATTCGTATTATGGGATTAAGATTAAGTCTTAATGTATAAGTCATTGGAGTTGGATTTCTATTAGTCCAATTATTAGATGACCAAGGCCCAATGTTTATTTAGTTGAGCCCAATTCATTAAAACCAAACCATGGATCGATCTGGTGGGTCACCGAATGGGTAAAACCCATGGGGCAACCCATGGGATGTCACTTTGCAAGTGGTGGGCTGGCTACTTGGTGTGGACTCCAAGCATAAGGCTTGGTCACCAAGTATTTTACTTGGTGACCAAGAGTGAATAGTAAGGAGGTTAGTGTGTGTAATGTGCAAGTTACCCTCCATTCTAATTTCCTATAAATAAGAAGGCAAGGTTGGCCATTTGAGAGTTTTACAAATTCCAACTTAGATTATTTGAGAGAGAAAGAGAGGTATACTTATAAATCCTACACTTTGGAAGCTTGATCAAAGAGTTTTTCAAGAAAGTTTCATAAAAGTTCTTAAGGTGTAATCCTTACCTTTTATCTCCATCTCTTTTTGATTTTTCTTTTATCTTGGAGAATCATAGATGGGTGGTATATGTCTTCTATGAGGGATTAAAGATGGCTTACCATAGATTCAATCTCTACAAGCCATGAGATTATAAGAATCATAAGGTTTAATATAGTTTTGAACCATGAGATTATTGTTTGTTGAGATCGATTATTTTCAAACGATTGAACTTCATTAATACGTTAATATATGCATCTTGCTTGGTTAGGATGTAGATATGAAATCCATGGAGTATTCCATGTGATTTGGCTTAGAGAACCCTAGTAACGAAGTTATGACGAATTTTATGTAATTAGACGTTGAACGTCGAAAACGTTGAAATTCTTGATTGGAGGTCGAAAGTTACCGTGAGACTTGAAAATGTTGGTTTTCAATGTCAACACGTGAGATAGGGTGATTAAGAGTTGTGGGTTCAAGAATCGTCAGATTTCGATTTAAAACGAAGAAAACGAGCATTGAACGCTCATTAACGTTTACGAACGTCTAGAAAATGAACTCAATAGTGAATTTTCAGTTATCGAATTTGAAACTGTCGAATTCTTATATGAGCACGTAGGGTATGTCATTTATGATGTATAGGCTTTTGAACGGACCAAATCAGGCTTATAACGAAGAAGTTACGGCCTTGGGAATTTCACAAAATTTTTCAAAATTCTGGGAAATCTGCAACTAAGGTCTGGCGTCGTGGCGCCAGACATATAAGATATCATCGCCGCCACCAGAATACCGCACAAGAAAGTTGAGTATCGCTAAATGGCGTAAAAGCAATACATTATTCGCTTCGCACTGGCAAGCAATGAGAGATTTTAGCCTTGGCCGTGGCGCCCCAAAATTAGGTATACATCACCCATCTTGAAGTCGCCACTTACATGGTACGTAATTTAAATACAACTTATTAACATAACTGTAGTGGTACAATACGACATAAATCGTGAGTTTAAATACAAATATCGCTCTACTAGATATTATATAAACTCAAACAAAAAGTCCTCATTACGAGTTATTATCACACTATTTTACGAATAGTGAGGACTACTAATGCTATCTTCGTGACCATCACTCGCTTCCCAGACTTCGTCCCAAATTTATATTATCATTTCAAGAAGAAACGGTGAAAGAAAGGGTGAGCTCAACTAGCCCAAAGAAGAAATATTATTATGACTAAGATAATGCGTAATAAATTATCAATAGTCTTCAATAATGTTAAACCGATAAAATACAATAGACAACCGGTTTAAGCTATAGCCGAATATCGCAATCCATTAAAAGAGTCAAGTAGAAAATAAAGTCTACTATCTTTTAGGTTTTAAAAGGTTTTTCATCATTTGTTATAGTTTTGAGACTCGACTTTAATAAATATTCCACATCATCGAATCACCCCGCACTACTGCCAAGGATATTCTTTAGTATCACGACCACAATTATTCATGCACTACGGGCCAAGAATATTTGTGTATTCATTAATGGTCATGATCATGCCAACAATCATCCATCAATGCACTACTGACATTTGAGGATTTTTTATCACATCATTTGTAACATTACGGCCATGATTACACCGAATAGTCTCTCGTCATAATCATACCAAGTCCATCTATGCACTACAGAATACATGTATGACTTTCAAAAAAATATAAACATGAGGATGATGACAATGATATAAGAATTCAATAAAACAAGTTCAAGAATTATTTTATCCAGAATTATTAACGTCCAAATTGTCAACATGATCTTTTTTTAGTAGAGTAAAATTCAAGAATGATCGGAAGAATATTTCCATGAAAAGATCTTTGGATGAAACGCAAATATCAAGGATATTCTACTAATTTCATGGAGTATAAAGTCAAAGTTTTAACCAACCGGGTATAATAAAGAATGGAATAACAAAAGAAATCACCATGCATGCGATAGACCGCATTGCACGAGTTATTCCAACGAATAATAAATAACGGAACCAGTCGTGAAATTGAAATTCACGCAAGCGGGATGTTCCAATGAATAATAAAGATGGAACCGATCCTGTGTAAAACACACGCAGATAGGATATTCCAATGTAATAATAAAGACGGAACCAGTCCTGTAAAACACAAAGACAGGATGTTCCAATAGAATAATAAAGATTTTAACCAGTCCTGTAAAACACACGCATGCGGGATGTTCCAACCGTAATGATAAAGATTTGGAACCAGTCCTGTGTAAAACACACTTTAGACGGGATGTTCCAACCAGAATAATAGAAGAATGTCACCAAGTATAGGGTAAACCACTTATACAAAGTTATTCCAACGAATAATAAGCAACAGCTTCTCTTCATGAATAAGAAAGAATAACACCCCTTACATTTGGTAGGAGATTGAATCTTTACAGGCCGATGTAGTAACAAAAAATACTTTCTTCTTCTCTCTTTTCTCTCTATACTTTCTCTCTATAGCTTGAATGAATTAAGTGAAAAATAATGAAGCCCTAGGCCTCTATTTATAGAAGATTTCTAGCTTAGCACCTTAGTGTGAAAAGGCAAGTGGCTCGACGATCGGTTTGACGCTTTGTAATGTGAAACGACAAGTGGTTCGGCGCTTTGTAATGTGAAACGACAAGTGGTTCGACGTCTGGTAAAGGTAATTACTATTAACGAAGGTAAATACTATCGACGAAGGTAAATACTATTCACAAGGGTAATTACTATCGACGAAGGTAAATACTATTCACAAGGATAATTACTATCGACGAAGGTAAATACTATTCACAAGGGTAATTACTATTGACGAAGGTAAATACTATTCAAGGGTAATTACTATTGACGAAGGTAAATACTATTCACAAGGGTAATTACTATTGACGAAGGTAAATACTATTGATGAAGAGACTCTTAGATGATGACATATGAGCCCCCCATAAAATAATCAAACTTACCACAAATCATAACACATATTTAATCTTTCAATAATTATTAATCATTTATAACTTGTCGTCTCAATTATTGATTTAATACTATAACATATTATACAGATGATACTGTGACAATAATTGAATCAATAATATAAGAGATATGATGCAGCAATTACTGTAGCAATAATTGAGCATAGTGAGTGTGACTTCTCACGTAAGCATCAATAATCAATCTGCAGTGTCTACTTATGCAACCACGCGCGTATTTACGTACTTTTACCACCGGGTAGTTCAACAGTTTAATTGTAACACCTCCGTAGTTATTTTTATAAAAATATTTTTGTCGTTTTCAATCCGATCAAATAAATGTTGTGGGTCCACCAATGATTGAGCCATTGTATTTAATATTCCCTAACAAAAAGAATATTCCCCACCAAACGAATATTTTATAACAACTTGCATACTTTGCAAAATTTATAAATATTACCTGACAATTATAACATTATATCAAATTTATTCCATAATATTCAAAAATAATATTTATAGAAAAATTCATCTTTATTTATAAAAGTTGGGGTCTTACAACCTCCCTTCTTATGAAATTTAGCCCTCGAAATTAGGGTGCGATACTGGTATGTCGAAGAGGTAAGGATACCTTGATTTCATTTCGATTCTAACTCCCAAGTCATTTCCTCAACATCGTGGTTCCTCCATAAAACTTTTACTTGAGGTATAACCTTGGAGCGTAGAATATGTTCTTTCTTATCCAAAATTTGAACAGAACCTCTTATACGCGTCAAATCTTCCGCTATTTCGTCCGGTTCTAACTTCAATAATATGGTTCGGGTCTTTCACATATTTACGTAACATAGATATGTGAAAAACGTTATGAACACGAGACATATTTGGCGATAAAAGCGAGTCTATAGGCCACGCTCCTACTCGATCGAGGATTAAAATGGACCAGATGAATCGAGGATTAAGTTTTCCTCTCCTTCCAAATCTTGTAACTCCTTTCCATGGAGCAACTCTTAACAACACACGATCTCCTATATCGAATTCCACGTCCTTTCGATGAAGATCGGATAACTCTTTTAATCGATTTTGTGAGGTTTTTATACGTTGTCGGATCATTTGAATCTTTTCCGTAGTCATACGTACCAACTCCGGTCCCAACAACGTTGCTTCACCCACCTCATCCCAAAGATCTTTGAGAACGACACTTTCTTCCATACAATGCTTGAATGGAGCCATGCCAATACTTGCTTGATAACGCTGTTGTTGTAGGAAAACTCCACCAATGGTAAGAACTTGTCCCAACTCCCCTTGAAATCAAGGACACAGTAGTCTTAATAGATCTTCAAGAGTTTGAATAGTCCTCTCCGATCGTCCAGTCTCTGTCGAGGATGATATCCGAAGCTAAATCGTAAGTCTGTGCCATAGCTTTTTGCAAACTAACCCAAAATCGTGAAGTGAATCTTGGGTCTCGATCGAAAACTATGGATACCGCAGATACCATGCGATCTTACAATCTCGTTTATGTACATACGAGCAAGACGTTCAAGTGTATAAGTTTCTCGTGTCGGTAAGAAATGAGCGGACTTGGTCAACCTATCAACAATGACCCAAATCGCATCAATGCCTTGAGAAACCTTAGGAAGGCCGTGAACGAAATCCATGGTAATGTGCTCCCACTTCCATTCCGGAATTTCAAGTGGTTGCAATGGACCTTTTGGTACTTGATGCTCGCTTTAACTCGTTGACAAGTTAGACACCTTGAGATAAACAAATACTATCTCTCTCTTCATATTGCTCCACCAAAATGTATGATTTAATATCATGATACATTTTGGTACTCCCGAGATGGATTGCAAATGGTGTGTTGTGTGCCTCCATCATGATATTATACTTTAAATCGTGGTCGTTAGAACACAAAGTCCGGAGTTGACTCAAGTATTCCTTCTTCATCGATTCTTGCTTCCTGTGATAGCACCTTCTTGCACTTTCTTCCTCATACGCATCACCTCCAGTGTCAGAGTAGCTTGGCGACTTTAACTTTATCAATTAAAGTCGGTTCTACTCGTATACTCGCTATCATCACATGCGTCCTGGAGTCTTTAATTCTATCTCCATCCTTTGCAAGTCACACAAAATGGGCCTTTATTGACAATATCGCACTCGTCGTACTTGCATATGATTTTTCTACTCAATGCGTCGCCTACCACGTTCGCTTTTCGTGATGGTATTGGATGGTATGATCATAATCTTTCAATGATTCAAGCCAACGTCGTTGTCGCATGTTGAGTTCCTTTTGAGTGAAGAAATATTTGAGGCTTTTATGATCCGTAAAGATCTCCACTTTCTCCCCATACAAGTAATGCCTCCAAATTTTAAGTGCAAAACATAATGGTGCTAACTCTAGATCATGAGTAGGATAATTCCTCTCATATTCTTTGAGTTGTCGCGAGGCATAAAGCTATTACTTTTCCATGTTGCATGAGAACACATCCCAACCCTTTGCGCTCAAGCATCACAGAGATGACAAATCCTCCGAGCCAGATGGTATCATCGAGCAGTCTTTGAAATAAGTCTCCTCTCGAGTTCTTGAAAACTCTTCTCACATTCTTCGCTCCAACCGAACTTTGTATCTTTCCGAGTCAAATTTGAGTCATGGAATAGCGATTCGAGAAAATCCTTCCACGAATCTCCGATAATAACCAAATTAAACCGAGAAAGCTACGTACTTTGTCCATCGATTTAGGTTGTTCCCACTTTGAATAGCTTCAATCTTTCTTTGGGTCAATGATATTCCATGACTTGATACCATCGTGCCCAAGGAATGCTACTTCTTCTTTAACTTCGCATTTCTTCAATTTGGCATAAAGCTTATATTCACGAAGCTTTTGGAGTGTCGACCTCAAGTGTTGCTTTCATGATCTTCACGGCTTTTGGAATAAATAAGGATGTCATCAATAAAGACGACCACAAAGTGATCTAAATATTCCTTGAATACTCGGTTCATCATATCCATGAAGGCGGCGGAGCATTAGTCAATCCAAAGGACATGACTAGGAATTCATAATGCCCGTCATCGAGTTCCGAAAAGTCGTCTTTGGAATGTCGGTGGTTCTAATCTTCAATTGGTGATATCCTAACGAAGATCAATCTTTGAAAAGAATTTGGCTCCTTGCAATTGGTCAAACAGTCATCAATACGTGGCAATGGATACCTATTTTTGATGGTGACGTGATTCAACTCCCGATAATCAATACAAAGTCGCATACTCCCATCTTTCTTCTTCACGAATAGAGCAGAGAGCACCCCAAGGAGAAGTACTAGGGGCGAATAAAGCCAATGTCTAACAATTCCTGCATTTGGGTCTTTAACTCCTCGAAGTTCAATAGAGCCATTCGATATGGGGCTTTGGAAATAGGTTTTGTCTGGGGTTCAAGGTCGATACAAAATTCAATTTCACGCCTGGGGGTAGGCCAGAAGTTCTTCTGAGAATACGTCAGGAAATTTATTAACAATAGGAATATCGTTTAAAAGCGGCGTATTTTATTTAAATCGTGACATGAGCTAAGAAAGCTTGACATCCGCTTTTTCAATAAACGAATAGCTTTATGGCTTGAGATGACCGTGATTGATTTTAATGGTTTGGTCGTTTGAATTAGCATAATAGGTTGATTAGGAATATGAAAGCTAACAACCTTACGAAAAACAATCAATTTTTGCATGATAAGTAGTTAACCAATCAATCCCTAGAATCACGTCGAATGCAAGTATTTTTAATGAAATAAGATCGACGAATAATGTGAGGGTACCGATTTGAACCAAACAAGACTTATAAGCAATGGGGATGTAATGAAGGTTTCTCCCAACGGAGTTTCCACGGAGATAAGTCAAAGTCTAATTTCTCCAGTCGTCAAATTTAATCGATAAGCGCAAGTAGGAGAAATAAAAGAATGGGTAGAACCGGTATCAAATAAAGTATAGACTTCATTAGAGTTTATGATAAGCTTACCCGTGATGACCTCATTCGGATTCCTTGCTCTTTGGGAGGTCACAACAAATGCTCTCCTTGCAGACTACTCTGGCTTTTGAATTTTCTTGGATGGCCTTTGGTGCCTCCATCCTAGCTTTGAATTTGTCTTGAGAAACGACAAAAATCGAGCTAAGTGACCTTCTCTTCCACAATTATAACATGCTTTGGACGGCATGACGCAGCTTTGATGATGTGTCCCTCTCCTCCGCATTTGAAGCATATGATAGGTGGTCTTTCTCATTCCTTAACAATGGGTCTTTGGTCTTTGACGTCTTTCCATCATTGTTGAATCTCCTTTTCTTGAAATGTCCATTCTTATTGTTTTGGCCTGATTACCACCAAGTGGTTACCATATCTCGCTTTGTTGATTCCCTCCACGCTTGTTGTCACCGCCTCGATGACTATTCTCATTGGTATTATAATTTTGCTTACCGCTCTCTTTTAGTTAGGTTGACTCATTATCGCGCCCACTAATCGAGCCCTATTTACAACATCTCGAATACAAACACGGTTTATGAGAAATAAGATGTTGACGTATCTCCCGCTTCAAACCTCTTAAAAACATTCGCGCCATTCTCTCTTCATTATCCACCAAGTGGGGCGAACCGTGATAACTCCGCAAATTTTGCCTCGTATTGCGACACGGTCATATTATTTTGTTCCAACTTGATAAACTCCACCTCCTTCATGTGGCGAATACTTTCGTGAAAGTATTTGTCGTTGAATGACTCCCCGAACTTCTCCCAAGATATCTTCATGCAGACAAATGGTTGAGTACGCTTTTACGATTCCCACCAAAGAATCCGCCTCTCCATAACATAAAAGGCGTGAAGGGAACCTTTTGCTCCTCGGAGCATCCCAAGACATCAAATATCTTGGTAATCTATTTTATCCATGCTTCCGCCAAGTGGTTTTGGCTCTCCCTTAAACTCCGGTGGTCCCAGCTCCTTAAATTGTTTAGCGGTGACCGCTTGAGAGTTTTCCGTGTTTCCACCTACGTTTTGGGCAGAGTCGCTCTCGCTTTCTTTGTTGCATAAATTGCATAAAGCCTCCGAACATTTGATCATTTGTCATTTGGTCGGTGTTGTTGTTTGTTTGCATGAGGATTGTCGCCTTCACGATGCACATTATCTTGATTATTGATATGTGGTGAATCAACGATCGCTGCGCTCCATTCATTATTCTCAACATTCTCGGATGTCATTTTCAATCATCGCCACAAAACAAAAGGTTAATTGACATGTAACAAATTATCCTTATCTTCCGACCAACCAATAAAATAAAGCACATAAACTTAGGTAGGTCATACTAGCGAAGGTATTCCCGCCTCTCCCTCCTAGTACTATTCTCACATCTTAGCCAGGATCACATCCCTAAGCTCGATACCAACCGTGGCGCCCCAAAATTAGGTATACATCACCCATCTTGAGTCGCCACTTACATGGTATGTAATTTAAATACTGACTTATTAACATAACTGCCGTGTATGCAATACTGACATAAACTGTGAGTTTAAATACAAATATAAATACTACTAGATATTATACAAACTCAAACAAAAAGTCCTCATTACAGCTTATTATCACACTATTTTACGAGAATAGTGAGGACTACTAATGCTATCTTCAGACCATCACTCGTTTCCCAGACTCGTCCCAAATTTATATTATCATTTCCTCAAGAGAATAAAGGTGAAAGAAAGGGTGAGCTCAACTAGCCCAAGAAGAAATATTATGACTAAGATAATGCGTAATAAATTATCAATAGTCTTGAATAATGTTAAACCGATAAAATACAATAGAAACCAGGTTTAATCTGCGGTGAATATCGCAATCCATTAAAAGAGTCAAGTAGAAAATAAAGTCTACTATCTTTTAGGTTTTAAAAGGTTTTTCATCATCATTATAAATTTGACTCGACTTTAATAAATATTCCACATCATCGAATCACCCCTGCACTACTACGGCGAGGATATTCTTTAGTATCACGACCACAATTATTCATGCACTACGGGCCAAGAATATTTGTGTATTCATTAATGGTCATGATCATGCCAACAATCGTCCATCAATGCACTACTACGGCTTTGAGGATTTTTTTATCACATCATTTGTAACATTACGGTCATGATTACACCAATAGTCTCTCGTCATAAATCATACCAAGTCCATCTATGCACCATGTGCCAGATGACTTTCAAAAAATATAAACATGAGGATGATGACAATGATATAAGAATTCAATAAAACAAGTTCAAGAATTATTTTATCCGAGAATTATTAACGTCCAAATTGTCAACATGATATCTTTGTTTTGTAGAGTAAAATTCAAGAATGATCGGAAGAATATTTCCATGAAAAGATCTTTGGATGAAACGCAAATATCAAGGATATTCTACTAATTTCATGGAGTATAGAAGTCAAAGTTTTAACCAATGGGTATAATAAAGAATGGAATAACAAAAGAAATCACCACGCATGCGATAGGCCTCGCATGCATGAGTTATTCCAAGAATAATAAATAACGGAACCAGTCGGTGAAATTCACAAGCAGGATGTTCCAACGAATAATAAAGATGGAACCCGGATCCTGTGTAAAACACACGATAGGATATTCCAACGAGAATAATAAAGATTTTAACCAGTCCTGTAAAACACATGCATGGATGTTCCAACGTAATAATAAAAAGATTTTAACCAGTCCGTAAAACACACGCATGTGATGTTCCAATGAGAATGATAAAGACGGAACCAGAATCCCTGTAAAACACACTTGACGGTGATGTTCCAAATGTAATAATAGAAGAATGTCACCAAGTATAGGGTAAACCACTTATACAAAGTTATTCCAATGTAATAATAAGCAACAGTTCTCTTCATGAATAAGAAAGAATAACACCCTTACATTTGGTAGGAGATTGAATCTTCGCAAAGTTAGTAGTAACAAAAAATACTCTTCTTCTTTCTCTCTATACTTTCTCTCTCTATAGCTTGAATGAATTAAGTGAAAAATAATGAAGCCCTAGGCCTCTATTTATAGAAGATTTCTAGCTTAGCACCGCCGTGAAAAAGGCAAGTGGCTCTTGAATTGGTTTGACGCCTTTGTAATGTGAAACGACAAGTGGTTCGGCACTTTAATGTGAAACGACAAGTGGTTCGACGTCTGGTAAAGGTAATTACTATTAACGAAGGTAAATACTATTGACGAAGGTAAATACTATTCACAAGGGTAATTACTATCGATTTAAGGTAAATACTATTCACAAGGATAATTACTATCGATGAAGGTAAATACTATTCACAAGGGTAATTACTATTGACGAAGGTAAATACTATTCACAAGGGTAATTACTATCGACGAAGGTAAATACTATTCACAAGGGTAATTACTATTGTGAAGGTAAATACTATTGATGAAGAGACTCTTAGATGATGGCATATGAGCCCCCCATAAAATAATCAAACTTACCACAAATCATAACACATATTTAATCTTTCAATAATTATTAATCATTTATAACTTGTCGTCTCAATTATTGATTTAATACTATAACATATTATCTGATGATGATCTTGTGACAATAATTGAATCAATAATATAAGAGATATGATCGTGAATTATCGTAAAGTAATAATTGAGCATAAATGAAAGACTTCTCACGTAAGCATCAATAATCAATACGTGTGCTACTATGCAACCACGCGTATTTCGTACTTTTACCAACGGGTAGTTCAACAGCTTTTAATTGGTAACACCTCCGCCGTTATTTTTATAAAAATATTTTTGTCGCTTTCTCGATCCGACAATAATGTTGTGGGGTCCACCAATGATTGAGCCATTGTATTTAATATTCCTAACAAAAAGAATATTCCCCACCAAACGAATATTTTATAACAACTTGCATACTTTGCAAAATTTATAAATATTACCCACAATTATAACATTATATCAAATTTATTCCATAATATTCAAAAATAATATTTATAGAAAAAATTCATCTTTATTTATAAAAGCTGGGGTCTTACACTTACACATCGCTAATCGGGCCATCATCGCCAGCCTAGTGCTATGTAAATATGCCATGTATGCAGAAAGTCTGAGGGCTTGGATTCTGATTTAGGTTTTCAACTGTAATTATTCGGAGACCTATAAGGATAATGTTTGTACACTTCATAAGTGTATTAAAGCTATTCCTATACTATCTATACTAAGGTGTATGGTATGAAACTTAGGAATGGAATGCTTATTAACAAGTTATGAACGATGAACAAAGTTGATACTTAATCAATGATGTTCGAGTCCGGTTAATAAATGTCAGTTGAGTAATAAACCGGGACGAAGGGTAATAAGTCATGTTGACTTTAATAAAGTTATTAAGTTAACTAAGACTTAGAAGAGAAAGAAGCTTGTAGAAACAATGTGAACATTTGTTTGATAGCTAATTACAGTGTGCTATGTGAATATATCATGTAGATTCTGTAAAGGCTGTGGTCAGTCGAGTAAATTATTTGAAGACGCTGAAGGGCAAGTTTTTGTAACGCTTGTCTAACTTTCATGTTAGCCAAGTTTTATGTGATTCGTTGAACTGAATTGCAAGACTTGTTTTAAAGAAAGGATCGATGCCAGATTTTAATTCGGCTAGACTATTCGTAGTATATAGATTGATTATGATTCATATCTTTCTATATAGAAATGTTAACGCTATCCTATGCCAAGTGATTGGTACGGATGTGAAGGTAAGATTTGTCTATGAACAAACAAAAGTATTTTTCATCGATTATTCGATGAGCCCGCGAGTTTGCCAAAAATATTAACGTAAATACGTTTAATGAATGAGTGTTGATCAACATAGAGTACAATAGGCTGATCACCTAGAAGTTCTCGTAAGTTATCGGATGAACGGCCTTAGTGCTGTAGACTCCTTTTCAAGTATGAAAACTGAAAGTTACTTTGTTCATGGTCTATCGGCCGCCTTCGTAATTCCTAATCTATTCTATACTTTGGGAATTGATGTTATGAACTGTTAAAGTATTATTGATTCATAATACTTCATAACTATTGTTCAGTTATGTCAGAATTGTTATATAATTCACGAATGTGGTATTACTGTTATCCTTGATTAAACTTCACGAAATGTATCGTATGCTCACTTCTTATGTGAATTATATAACCTGCGATTAAGGATGAACGCATTTATGAATGCCAAACGAGATAAGGGAAAAGCTAAGATGGATGCTTAGCCGTTATGTAATAGTTTAGAAAGTTTTTATGTATTATACATTATGAACAATGAACTATGTAACCGGTTTATGAACCTGGGAAGGATTGTACTTTGGTTGTAATAAAAGATAGTAAATACATTCATTTTGTTGTATTTCAATGGAATGATTGTATGGATGTTAGTACAGTGGAGCACCATATGTCGGGTTGGAAGATACCCGAATTTGGGGGCGTCACAGTTGTTGAATTTCCACTCCTATTATCTTGGCCATGGTTACCACCGAAGTGGTTACCATTCTTGGCATGATAATTTCCCCCACGATGGTTATCATTGTTCGATGGTCATGCCATCGGGTAACGATTATTATCGTGTTGTTGGTCATTGCCTTTTGGTTGTGCTGACTCATTATCGCGCTCCAATAACTGAGCCCTATTCACAACATCTGAATATAAACAAAGTTTGTGAGAAATGAGGTATTGACGTATATCGAGTTTCAAACCTCTTAGAAACATTCGCGTCATTCGCTCCTCATTATCGACCAAATGGGATACAAACCGAGATAACTCCGCAAATTTAGCCTCGTATTGCGACACAGTCATATTGTTTTGCTCCAACTTGATAAACTCCACCTCCTTCATGTGACGAATACTTTCAGGAAAGTACTTGTCGTTGAACAGCTCTTAGAACTTCTCCCAAGACATCTTGAGTGGCCAGTCGGTAGTGGTCGCTTTTTCTGATTCCTACCAATAATTTATCTCTTCACGCAACAGAAAGGTGGCAAAGGGAACCTTTTGCTCCTCGGAGCATCCCAAGATATCAAATATCTTGGTGATCTGCTTTAACCACGTCTCCGCCTTAAATGGTTCTAACTTTCCCAAAAACTCGGTGGTCCCAGCCTTGAATCGCTTAGCGATGACCGAATCGTGGGTTGCCATTATTTCCACCTATATTTTGAACAGAGTCTCTCTTACCTGATGTTGCATGAATTGCATAAAGCCTCTGAACATCCCATCGTTCATTATTTGATCGGTGTTGTTATTTACCTCAGGATTATTGTCTTCTTGTTGCACATTATCCTGGGTATTGATCGTTGGTGACTCAACGGTCTCATGTGCTTCATTGCTGATCTCAACATTTTCAGATGCCATTTTCAAACACTGTCACAAAACAAGGGTTAATTAACATATCACATATTATCCCTATACTCTGACCGACCAATTAAATACCAAATAAACTTAGGTATGTCATACTAGCGAAGGAATTCCCGCCTCCCCCTCCTAATTCTTGTCTCACATCTCACCAGGGGATCATATCCCTAAGCTTTGATACCAACCGTGGCGCCCCAAAACAGGTATACATCATCTCATGGCGCCCAAAAATAGGTATACATCACCTATTCTCGAAATCGCCAAATACATGGTATGTAATACAAATACAACCTTAAATATACAAACATGAAATGTGAGTTTTAATACAAATATTGTTTTCTATGCGATTCAAACTCAAAATAAGTCCTCAATACATTTATTTTCACACTATTTCATAGAATAGTGAGGACTACTAATGCTATCATCTTGACCGTCACTCCGTCCCCCGACTAGTCCCTGCTACGTTCTCATTTCCTGAAGAGAACAATGAAAGTAAAAGGATGAGCTCAACTAGCCCAGTAAGAAATATTATGAGTAAGATAATGCAGGATAAATTACCATTAGCCTTCAACAATGTTAAACTGATAAAATACAATAGACATCAAGTTTAACTGCAGCGGAATAAGCAATTCGTTAGAAGAGTCAAGTAGAGCATGATATCTACTATCTTCTATGATTTAAAATGTTTTTATTAATTTTATCGCTGAGACTCAGCTTAATAAATAAACCACATCATCAAGTCATCCCTGCACTACAGGCCAAGGATATTCATTAAATCATCAATGGTCATGACTATACCGAATAATCCCTGGTCATAATCATACCAAAAACTGTCCATCAATGCACTACAGGCCACTGAGGACTTTTACCACATCATTTATAGCATTACAGGTCATGATTATACCGAATAATCCCTGGTTGTATTCATACCAAGTCCATCTATGCACGTAAGCCAAAGATGACTTTCATCACAATATAAGCATGAAGATGATGACAATGACATAATAATTCAATAAAATAAGTTCAAGGGTAAATTTTAAAATTTTAAAATTTTAGTTTATCCAGAAATCAATAATGTCCAAATTGTCAACATGATACTTCTTTGTGGAGTAAAATTCAAGAATGCTCGGAAGAATATTTCCATGAAAAGATATCTTTGGATGAAGCGCAAAATATCCGTGATATTCTACTAATTTCATGGAGTATAGAAGCCAAAACTTTAACCCAATCGAGTATAATAGAATATATGAAACTATGAATGGATTTTCGCCACCATGGTAATCCACGTAGATGCATCATTTCCACAATTTAATAGGAAATGAATACGAAGGATCATTCACCATGCATGCGGTAATCCACATGTACATGTTATTCCAATGTAATAATAAAGAATGGAATAATGTAAGAATTCACCGGTAGCGCCAGAATCCGCATGAACGCATGATTATTCCAAGAGAATAATAAAAAATGGAACCAGTCAATGCGTAAATCGCATGCGAACAAGATATTCCAATGTAATAATAAAAAAAACCGGAACCAGTCATGCGTAAAACCATACAAACAAGATATTCCAACAAAATAATAAAGAATGGAACCAGTCATTAAATAAACCGCATGCATGTGATATTCCAATGTAATAATAAAGAATGGAATAATAACGAGAATTCACCGTGCATGCGATAGATCAAGCATGATATAGGTTATTCCAATGTAATAATAAAGAGTGGAATAATGAAGAATTTCACCATGTATGCGGTGATTGGCGTGACAGATAAAGTTATTCCAACATAATAATAAAGAATGGAATAACAACTCTTACGAGTATTTGAAAGAAAATAATTCTCTTCATGAATACGAAAAGAATAATACCCTTACCTTAAAAAAGAGAGTATTCAAATTGGTAGGGCGAGGATATTCTTGAAGAAAACTTATACTCTTTTCTACGCCAAAGCTTCTTAAAACTCTAAAGAAATACGCCAAGATTATAGAAGAAGAATTCTCCAATTTACGTGTGTTTTCAATTCTAACTAAACATCCTATTTATAGGAGAATGGAAATGATACTATGCAATAAAATATAATATATTCTATTTATAATATGTATATATATATATATTTTATTTAAAATCTAATAAAACAAATAACTTTATAAAAGTATTACTTTTATATAAAAGATTTTACTATGCAAACACTATGCATAATAAAATATAATATATTCTATTTATAATCTAATAAAATAAATAACTTTATAAAAGAATTACATTTTATATAAAAAGATTTTACTATGCAAATACTATGCAGCTTATCATGAAACACTATGCATAATAAAATATATTATATTCTATTTCTAATCAAATAAAACAAAACTTTATAAAAAGTATTCTATTTTATATAAAAAGTTTTACATTTTATTACATTTATAATAATAATAAAACAAAATTCATCATCATTATTATAATTCACACACATTAATTGACCGTGTCGCTCCCCCGAAAGAGGGCTTTCAATAAGAATTTCTCCTATCATGCGCCGCAATTAGGTAACTAAACCTCTCCTCGACAGAACTTACTGACATTGTTAATATTGCAAATAATAATATTAACAACTTTGTTATCTCAATTATTGATTTAATAATATATAAAATATCGACAATAATTAAATCAAATAGCGTGAGATATTATGCAACAATTACTGTAGCAATAATTGAACAAAACTGAGTGACTTCTCATGTAAGTATCAATAATCAATACCGTGTGCTACTATGCAACCAAGCGTATTACTGTACTTTTAACACCGGGTGTTTCAACAGTTAACGATAAAACTTCCGCCGTTATTTTCATAAAATATTTTTAACGTTTTCTCAATCCGACAATAATTCTGTTATGGGGCCCACCAATGATTGTGCCGTTGTACGAATATTCCCTGCTAAAACGAATATTCCCTGACCAATCGAATATTATATAACAACTTGCGTACTTTGCAAAATTTATAAATATTACCCACAACTATAACATTATATCAAATCCACACTATAATATTCAAAAAAGTATTTCGAGAAATTTAAATCTTTATTCATAAAATTTGGTGTCTTATAATCTACTCTCCTTATGGAATTTCGCCCTCGAAATTTATGTATGTACCTGGTATGCCGAACATGTAACGCCCCCAAAATAGGTATACATCACCCATCTTGAGTCGTCAAAAACATGGTACAAAATTTAAATACAACTTAATTATACAACAATCGTGTAAAATACAACAAAATATAATCTAAGAGTTTTAATAAGAATATTGTCATCTAGACAATATCCACACTCAATGGAGTCCTCATTACATTTATTATCACACTATTTAACAGAATAGTGAGTACTACTAATGCTATCATCTGGACCATCACTCCATTCCTCGACTAGTCCCGGCTACGTTCTCATTTCCTGAAGAGAATAGTGAAAGAAAGGGTGAGCTCAACTAGCCCAGTAAGAAATATTATGACTAAGATAATGCGAGAATAAATTATCATTAGTCTTCAACAATGTTAAACCGATAAAATATAATAGACATCAAGTTTAATCTGCAATGAAATAATCAATCCATTAGAAGAGTCGAGTAGGCGTGATATCTACTATCTTACATGTTTTAAAATGTTTTCATCAATTTTTATCATTTGAGACTCGACAATAAATAAACCACATCATCGAATCATCCACACACTACGGGCCAAGGATATTCATTAAATCATCAATGGTCATGACTATACCGAATAATCCCTGGTCATAATCATACCAAAAATTGTCCATCATGCACTACAGGCCAATGAGGACTTTTACCACATCATTCGTTACATTATGGTCATGATTATACCGAATAATCCCTGGTCATAATCATACTAAGTCCATCTATGAACGTAAGCCAAAGATGACTTTCATCACAATATAAGCATGAGGATGATGACAATGATATATGCAATAATCAAACGAAATCAAGTATAAATATTAAAGCCTTTAAATTTATCCAAATATTATCAATTACTTAATAAACTCATAATCAAATATTATTAATATTATAATAATATTTTAATCACTTCTTAAACTTATAAATAATTTATTTCAATTATTTACACTTTACCAAATAATGTATTTTAATCATTCAAAAATGCCATACTCAAAAGATTTCATCACCAATGATCAAATCCCTTATCAAAAATCTGCATATACCCTATATAGGATTTCCAAGCCATAAAATCCTATTTTCTAATTTTGTTACTTCACATAACATATTTAATTCATTTATTCATAACTAGTTAATTTTCATGAAAAATACCAAATCAGGTCCAAAAATATTTCTTTTAAAGATTTAGCGAATATAGTCCCATATTGAACATATATTTTTCTCGAATTTTTAAAATTTATTTACTATTTTTCATATGGCCAAAAGCTCATAGAATATTTAGACATTTATCATAAATTGTACTTTTGTCCAAAAATTCCAAAATTTACAGGGTATACTCCTGTTATATACATGTACTCTCAATAAAAATTTCACCAATTTTGGAGTTAACCACAAAGAGTTATAAGGGCTTTCTTTTAAAATAGTCTTTTCCCATAAAATCCATAACTCTTAATCTATACATCCAAAAATTGCCATTTTTGGACACAATCTAGAAAACTCATCAAATTATCATTTCAAATTTTTCCAGAATTTTTGAGGGTTAGCAAAATTATGAAACTTCCCCTGGAAGAAACCCCTTTTGAATGAAAATACTATTCATATGAATACAAAGGATCATTCACCATGCATGCGGTAATCCACATAGACAGGTTATTCCAACAGAATAATAAAAAATGGAATAATAGAAGAATTCACCATGTATGCGTTAGACCGTACAGACAAGTTATTCTCAACAAAATAATAAAGAATGGAACCAGGTCATACGTAAACCGCACAGACAGGATATTCCAAGAGAATAATAAAGAATGGAGCCAGGTCATGCGTAAACCGCACAGTCAGGATATTCCAACAGAATAATAAAGAATGGAACCAGGTCATGGGTAAACCGCATGCATGTGATATTATTCCAAATGTAATAATAAAGAATGGAATAACAACAGAATTCACCAGGCATGCGATAGATCGCACAGACAGGTTATTCTAACAGAATAATAAAGAATGGAATAATAGAAGAATTTCACCATGTATGCAGTACTTCGTATAGACATGTTATTCCAACATAATAATAAGGAATGGAATAACAATAGATCTCTTCATGAATACGAAAGAAATAATACCCCTTACCTTAGAAAGAAACTGGATACTGCAGTAGAGAGGTAGCAGACTTCTCTTCTTCTTTCTCTCTATAATTTCTCTCTATAATAATTGCTCTATAGCTTTAGTGAATTAGTGAGAAATGAAGGAAGAATGAGCTTCTATTTATAGGAAAATATAGTTTTGATAATTGCACATTTTGGGGCTCAAAATATTACAATACAATACCTTCAACTTTTCTTTCATTTTTAATTTAGTCCTGCAAGTATTATCAAACTTGCACCACCTCCCCTAATAGTAAATAATGTGAATCAATAGTTCAATCATGTGAATCAATAGTTATAATCATGTGAAAATACGAATTACAGTATAGTACCTCCATCTATACCTCCATTTTTAACTTAGTCATGCAAGTATTATCAATCTTGCACCAACTCCCCTAATAGTAAATGAATGTGAATCAATAGTACACACATGTGAATAAATAGTTATAATCATGTGAATTAATAGCAATTAATTGCTCATTTATCCGATTAATTTCCCGATTTATCAATATAACCCCAAACATCAATTATCATCGGAATAGATGTCGATTTTCACTAACACTAATAATTCCAACACAATGGAACTATCAAATTCATCTTTAATCAACACGAACTTAATCATCATTAATATTATAACTCACAATATTTAACAACCAGGTCGTTCCCAGGAAATAGGGGGCTTTCGGATAAGGATTTCTCCTTATTAAGCCAATTATTAGATGACCAAACCTCTCCTTGACGTAACTTCTAGATATTGTAAATATTGCAATTTAATAATATGAATAACTTTGTCGTCTCAATTATTGATTTAATAATATATAAAATATTATGCAGATGATAATTGTGACAATAATCGAATCAATAATATGAGAGATATGATGCAACATTTATCGTGAGCAATAATTGAGTATAATCGAGTGAATTCTTATGTAAGCATCAATAATCAATACTGCAGTGTTACTACTTATGAAACCACGTGTATTCTTGTACTTTTACTACTGGGTAGTTCAATGCAGTTTTAACGGTAACACTTTCGCCGTTATTTTTATAAAAAGATAATTACATGCTTTTCTAATTACGACAATACTTCCGTTGTGGGGTCCACCATTGATTGTGCTGTCATACGGATATTCCCCGACAAAAAGAATATTCCCCGACCAATCGAATATTTTATAACCACTTGCTTACTTTGCAAAATTTGTAAATATTACCCACAACTATAACATTATATCAAATCCACACCATAATATTCAAAAAAATATTTCAAGAAATTTAAATCTTTATTCATAAAATTTGGGGTCTCATAATCTCCCCTCCTTATGAAATTTCACCCTCGAAATTTACGTACGTACCTGGTATGCCGAAGAGATGAGGATACCTTGACTTCATTTCATATTCCAACTCTTGAGGTATAACCTTTGAGTGTTGAATACGATCCTTCTTATCCAAGATTTTAACACGTATCTCCTCATACGTTAAATCTTCTGTTATCTCGTCTAGTTCTAATTTAATAACGTGGTTCGGGTCATCCCCATATTTACGTAACATCGATACGTAAAAAATGTTATGAACACGCGACATACTTGGCGGTAAAACGAGTCTATAGGCCACAGTTCCTACTCGATCGAGGATTTCAAATGGGCCAATTAAATCGAGGTTTGAGATTTCCTCTCTTCTTCGATTCTTGCTTTTAGAATAACGCCCTCTTGAACCTTCTTCTTCACATTCATCAGCTTTGAGTGTGTAGTTTGAGCGGCTTTAACTTTATCGATTAAAGTCGATTCTACTCGTATATTCGTTATCTTCACGTGGGTCCCTAGAGTCTTTAACTCTATCTTCATCATTTGTAGGTTATACGAAATGGGTTTTTGTGGTAATAAAGTCACACTCGTAAACGCACACGATCTTCTACTCAATGCATCAGCTACCACGTTCGTTCTTCCACGATGATATTGAATGGTATGGTCGTAATCTTCAACAGCTCGAGCCAATGTCTTTGGTGCATTATACGTTCGTTTTGGTTGAAGAAATATTTAAGGGTTTTAGAAATGGGTTTTGTACTAGGGTTAATACAAAATTCGATTTCACGCTCTAGGGGTAAGCTAAGAAGTTCTTCAAGAATACGTCAGGAAATTTATTAACAATAGAAATATCATTCAAAACTGTGATTCTCATCCAAGACTTGGATAACACATCACATTGATACCTATCAACTTGCCATCGTCATTCACAGAGTCGCCTACGAAAAGTCTAGCTTCGGTGCATTCCAAGACTTAGAAGTCACCAACGAAAGGCTCGGGGCTCTTTACTTATGGCTTGATATGACAATGATTGACTTTAGTGGTTTGGTTGCTTGAATTCGCATAATAGGTTGGTTATGAATATGAAAGCTAACAACCTTACGAAAAGCTTGATGAGTAGTTAACCAATCAATTCCTAAAATCACATCAAAGGCAAGTATTTTCAAATAGATAAGATCGACAGGTAACGTGAAAGTGTCGAATTGAATCAAACAAGATTTATAAATAGTGGAGGTAACGAAGGTTTCTCCCAACAGAGTTTTAACAGATAAATCAAAGTCTAATTTCTCCGGAGTCAAATTTAAACATTGAGCGCAAGTAAGAGAAATAAAAGAGTGGGTATAACTGGTATTGAATAAGGTATAGACTTCACAAGAGTTTATAATTAACTTACCCATAATAACTTTGTTCGGGTTTCTCGACAAACGCTCTCACTTAAACTACCGGATTTGACTTTGCTATAGGGTACATTCCACCCTTAATTGCTTCGTCACATTCTTGATCCATGATTTGAATCATTACTCTCCGATCCATATCAAATTGGGGTTGACCGCTCTTCACAGGGTAATTCCGAATTCGATGTTGGATTCTCCTAATTGTTGTCCAAAAAGAAAAATCCATTTTATCTAGTTTGGACTTATTGGATCGGGCGTCTTTTTCTACAATTTCTACGCGTCGTGCGACTTCTACCCATGCATCATCTATTCTCCTTCATTCAGTTGTTTCTTCTTTCATCAGAACTTTGATTATAGCATTCTCAGATTCCAGCTCTAATATCTTATACTCTGCCAAAGAGTGCTTCTATTCAAGCATCGCACATTGGGTAACACAATTTTGAATTGTTACATCTCTTTGCTCCACGACCGCCTGCCGTTCTTCAGCCTGCTCTTCTAACTCATGAATACAATTTTGTAATTCTAAATTTCAATCATAAAATTCTTCTAATAAATTCTCCTCAGGTTCCTCTTCTTCCTCGGTCTCACCTTACCTCTAACTAACTAGCTCTCAAAATTAACTATTAGTTCTTCACTCACCACGTAGGTATCTCGAATTTTTTCTTCGTTTGACATCACATTAACCTGGTTAGTGATTAAAGGTGTCTCAACGGTCTCATTCACCCCATTGTGAACATTTTCAGCTGCCATTTTCAAACACTGCCACAAAAAAAGGGTTAATTAACATATCATATATTATCCCAATAGTCTGACCGACCAATTAAATACCAAATAAACTTAGGTAGGTCATACTAGTGAAGGAATTCCCTGTCTCTCCCCTCATAATTCTTGTCTCACATCTCAGCTAGGGATCATATCCCTAACCTTTGATACCAACTGTGACGCCCCCAAAATAGGTATATATCTGTGAGACCCCAAATTTTATGAATAAAGATTTAAATTTCTTGAAATATTTTTTTCAAAATTATGTTGTGGATTTGATATAATGTTATAGTTGTGGGTAATATTTATAAATTTTACAAAGTATACAAGTTGTTGTATAATATTCGATTGGTCGGGGAATATTCTTTTTATCGGGGAATATCCGTACAACGGTACAATCATTGGTGGATCCCACAACGGAATTATTGTCGGATTGAGAAAATGACAAAAATATTTTATGAAAATAACGGCGGAAGTTTTACCGTTAACTGTTGAAACACCCGGTGTTAAAAGTAAAGTAATACGCGTGGTTGCATAGTAGCACACAGTATTGATTATTGATGCTTACGTGATAAGTCACTCAGTTTTGTTCAATTAATACTACAGTAATTGTTGCATATTATTTCACGTTATTTGATTCAATTATTGTCGATATTTTATATATTATTATATCAATAATTGAGACGACGAAGTTATTAATATTATTATTTGCAATATTAACGATGTCTAGAAGTTCTGCCAATGAGAGGTTTTGTAAGACCCCAACTTTTTGAATAAAGATTAATTTTCTATAAATGTCATTTTTAAATATTAATGTATGAATTTGAAATAATATTATAGTTGTGGGTAATATTTATAAATTCTGTAAAGTATGCAAGTTGTTATATTATATTCGATTGGTCAGGGAATATTCGGTTTAGCAGGGAATATTCGTACAATGGCTTAATCATTGGCGGACCCCACAACAGAATTATTGTCGGATTGAGAAAATGACAAAAATATTTTATTGAAAATAACGGCGGAAGTTTTATCGTTAATACTGTTGAAACTACTCGGTAGTAAAAGTATAGTAATACACGTGGTTACATAGTAGCACACGGTATTGATTATTAATGCTTACGTGAGAAGTCACTCAGTTTTGTTCAATTATTGCTATAGTAATTGTTGCATAGTATCTCATGTTATTTGATTCAATTATTGTCGATATTTTATATATTATTAAAACAATAATTAAAATAACAGAGTTATTAATATTATAAATTGCAATATTAACGATGTCTAGAAGTTCTGCCAAGGAGAAGGTTGGTCACCTAATTGCGCGCCAATAGGGAGAAGTCCTTATTGGAAAGCCCCCTCTTTCCTGGGAACGACCTGGTCGATTAATATTATGAATTATAATAAAGATGATAAATGTTGTTAAAATTATTAAGTTGATTTTTTTTTATGAAGTCTGCTTATTTTTATGGATTCCTATTTACCTATTTTTCAAAATAATCGGTAAAATTTTTTTTAAAGGTGGGGCCCACATGTGGGGGCCACATGTGGGGCCCATATGTGTTGGGAAAATAATTTTGGAAATGGAAGAGTATACGTATGGAAGTATATGTGTGTATTGAGTATATGGTGGGAGAAAATGAGATGTGAAAGTGATGGGTGTGTGAGTGGAAAATGGTGGAAAAGTGGTAGTTTGATAGTGATGTGTAAGAGTGTAGTGAATTTGATTATTGGGTGGGTGGGGGATAGATGTTGGTTATGGGGGAGAAAAATTAAGTGGTAGATATATATTAAATATATATATATTTTTTTAGCATGTGTATATATATATATATATATATATATATATTTTATTATTGGATTGATTGTAGTATTAATTGATTGAAAAATAAATCTGCAGAATTATTTTTCCTTGCACAGTACCCTTCCATTCTCCTATAAATAGAAGCTCATTCCTTCATTATTTCTTACGAATTCACTGAAACTCCAGAGAGAAATTATAGAGAAACTATAGAAAAGTATCTTGCTACTTCCCTACTCTTATATCCAGTTCTTTTACGGTAAGGGGTGTTATTCTTTCTTATTCATGAAGAGAACTGTTGTTATTCCATTTCTTATTATTCTGTTGGAATAACCTGTATACACGGGATACCATACACTTGGTGATATTCTTTTATTATTACATTGGAATATCACATGCATGTGTTTTACACCTGACTGGTTCTTTATTATTATTATTGGGATATCCTCACATGCATGTGTTTTTTACAGGACTGGTTTCATTATTTATTATTTCGTCTTTATTATTCTATTGGAATATCACATGTGTGTGTTTACTTGATTCTGGTTCCATTATTTATTATTCCGCACTTATTATTACTTTGGAACATCACATTGGTTGTGAATTTCACACGACTGGTTCCGTTATTATTATTTTATTGGAATAACTTTTGTCATCAATCTGCCGCATGCGTGGTGATTTTTTTGTTATTCCATTCGTTATTATACTCGGTTGGTTAAAATTTTGACTTCTATACTCCATGAAATTAGTGAATATCCTTGATATTTAAGCTTCATCCATATTTTTCATGGAATTATTCTTACGAGCATTCTTGAATTTTACTCTCTACAAAGCGTATCGTGTTGACAATTTGGACGTTATTAGTTCTGAATAAATTAATTCGTGAACTTGTTTTATTGAATTCTTATATCATTGTCATCATCTTCATTTTTATACTTTTTTTGAAAGTCATCATGGCTTGTAGTGCGTAGATGGACTTGGTATGATTATAACCGAGGATTATTGATTATAATCATGGTAGTAATGATACAAAAGATGTGATAAAGTCCTCATTGGCCCGTAGTGCATTGTTGGACAGTTGTTGGCATGATCATGACCATTGATGAATATACAAATATCCTTGGCCCGTAGTGCATGGAATTTGTGGTCGTGACCCTAATGAATATCCTTGGCCGTGGTGCAGGGATGATGTGGATTATTTATTAAGCTGAGTCCCAGTGATAAAAGTGATGAAAAACTTTTTAAATCATAAAAGATAGTAGATTCTATTCTCTACTTGACTCTTTTAATGGATTGTTTGTTCCGCTGTAGTTAAACTTGATGTCTATTGTATTTTATCAGTTTAACACTATTGAAGGCTAACGATAATTTATTCTGCATTATCTTAGTCATAATATTTCTTACTGGGCTAGTTGAGCTCACCCTTTCTTTCACTGTTCTCTTCAGGAAATGAGAACGTAGCTGGGACGAGTCGGGGAATGGAGTGATGGTCTGGATGATTGTATTAGCTAGTAGTCCTCACTATTCTATTAAATAGTGTGAAAATAAATGTAATGAGGACTTATTCTGAGAGTGGATATTGTCTAGAAGATAATATTTGTATTTAAACTCACAGCATATGTTTTGTTGTATTTTACACGACTGCTGTATTATTAGTTTGTATTTGAATTTTGTACCATGTATTTGGCGACTCAAGATGGGTGATGTATACCTATTTTGGGGCGTCACGATTGGTATCGAGCTTAGGGATATGATCCTGGCTAAGATGTGAGACAAGAACTAGGAGGGAGAGAGGGGAAATTCTTTACGCTAGTATGACCTACTAAGTTTATTTGGTATTTAATTGGTCGGTCGAGTATAAGGATAATATGTGATATGTTATTTAACTCTTGTTTTTTGTGGCGATTTGAAAATGGCATCAGAAATGTTGAGAACATCAATGGAGCACGAGAGACCGTTGAGTCTCCACATATCAATAATCAGGATAATGTGCACCAGGAAGGCGACATTCCTCAGGCAAACAACAACACTGACCAAATGATGAACGATGGAATGTTCCGAGGCTTCATGCAATTCATGCAACATCAGGCAAGAACGGCTCCTGTCCAAAATGCAGGTGGAAATACTGGCAACTCTAGAATGGTCACCGCTAAACAGTTCAAGGAGCTGGGACAACCGGAGTTTTTTGGAGATCCAAAACCACTTAAAGGCGAGAGACGTGGATTAAGCGGATCAACAAGATATTTGATGTCTTGGGATGCTCAGAGGAGCAAAAGGTTCCTTTTGCCACCTTCATGTTGCGTGGCGGCGAGGCGATTCTTGGTGGGAATCATAAAAGCGTACTCGACTGCCCGCCTTCAAGATGTCTTGGGAGAAGTTCGAAGAACTATTCAACGACAAGTACTTTCCCGAAAGTATTACGTCACATGAAAGAGGTAGAGTTCATCAAGTGGAACAAAACAACATGGCCGTTGCGATCTGAAGCCAAGTTTGCTGAGTTATCCCGGTTTGCGTCCCATTTGGTTGACAATGAGGAGAGAATGACGCGAATGTTTTTAAGAGGTTTGGAACCTGAGATACGTCAATATCTTATCTCTCATAAACTGTGTTTGTATTCAGATGTTGTTAATAGGGCTTAGTTATTGGAACGTGATAATGAGTCAACCCAACAAAAAGAAAGCAGCCGGAAAAATGATAATACAAGTGAGAACAGTCATCGAAGTGGTGACAACAAGCGTGGAGGGAATCAACAGGACAGAAATGGTAACCACTTCGGTGGTAATCAGGGCTAAAATAGTAAGAATGGACATTTCAAGAAGAGAGATTCAATAATGATGGAAAGGCGTCGGCACCAAAGACACATTTGTTAAGGAAGGAGAAACGACCACTTATCATATGCTTCAAATGTTGAGGGAGGGACATATTAGTCCAAATCAGCGATGCCATCAAAGCATGTTATAATTATGGAAGAGAAGGTCACCTAGCCCGATTTTTGTCGTTCATTTGAAGACAAGTTCGGTTAGGATGGAAGGAACCAAAGGTCGTCCCGAAAAAGGTCAAAAGCCGGTAGTCTGAGGGAGGCGTTTGTTGTGACCTCCCGAAAGCAAGGAACCCGAGCGGTCATCACGGGTAAGCTAATCATAAACTCTAGCGAAGTTTATACTTTATTTGATCTTGGTTCTACCCCACTCTTTCATTTCTCTACTTGTGCTCAACGTTTAAATTTGACTCGGAGAATTAGACTTTGACTTTATCTGTTGAAACCTCGTTGGGAGAAACCTTCATTACATCCACGGTTTATAAGTCTTGTTTGATTCAAATTGGTAACCGCACGTTACCTGTCGATCTTATTTCTTTGAAAATACTTGCATTTGATGTGATTCTAGGGATTGATTGGTTAACTACTCATCATGCAAAAATTGATTATTTTCGAAAGGTTGTTGGCTTTCATATTCCTAATCAACCTATTGTGCGAATTCAAGCAACCAAACCATTAAAATCAATCACTGTCATCTCAAGCCATAAAACTATTCGTTTATTGAAAAACGGATGTCAAGCTTTCTTAGCTCATGTCACGGATCTAAACAAAAATACGTCAGTTTTGAATAATATTTCTATTGTTAATGAATTTTCGACGTATTCCTTGAAGAACTTCTGCCTACCCCAGGCGTGAAATTTAATTTTTATATCGACCTTGAACCCGTATAAAACCCATTTCTAAAGCCCCATATCGAATGGCTCTATTGAACTTGAGGAGTTAAAGATCCAATGCGAGGATTATTAGACATTGGCTTTATTAAATCCTAGTACTTCTCTCTTGGGGTGCTCTGTTCTATTCGTGAAGAAGAAAGATGGGAGTATGTGACTTTGTATTGATTATCGGGAGTTGAATCATGTCACCATCAAAAATAGGTACCCATTGCCACTATATTGATGACTTGTTTGACCCGATTCTGCAAGGAGCCAAATTCTTTTTAAAGATTGATCTTAGTTAGGATATCACCAGTTGAAGATTAGAACCGATGACATTCAAAGGCGGCTTTCGAACTTCGATGCGGGCATTATGAATTCCTAGTCATGTCTTTTGGATTGACTAATGCTCCTACTTTGCCTTCATGGATATGATGAGCCGAGTATTCAAGGAATATTTGGATCACTTTGTGGTCGTCTTTATTGATGACATCCTTATATATATTCTAAAACCGTGAAGATTATGAGCAACACTTGAAGTTGATACTCCAAAAGCTTCGTGAATATAAGCTTTATGCCAAGTTGAAGAAATCGAGTTACGGCTTGAGGAAGTAGCATTCCTTGGGCACGTGGTATCAAAGTCATGGAATATCTGTTGACCCAACAAAAGATTGAAGCTATTCAAAGTAGGGAGCAACCAAAATCGATGACCAAAATCGTAGCTTTCTCGGTTTAAATTTGGTTATTATCGGAGATTCGTGGAAGGATTTTCTCGAATCGCTACTCCACTAACTTCGGTGACTCGGAAAGATACTGAAGTTCGGTTGGAGCGAGGAATGTGAAAGAGTTTTCAAGAACTCGAGAGAGACTCATTTATTTTTTGTTACGACAATACCATCGGTTCGGAGGATTTGTCTTCTCTGATGATGCTTGAGCAAAGGGTTAGGATGTGTTCTCATGCAACATGGAAAAGTCATAGCCTATGCCTCACAATAACTCAAAGAATATGAGAGGAATTATCCTACTCATGATCTAGAGTTAGCGGTTTGTTGTCTTCGCACTAAAGATTTGGAGGCATTACTTGTATGGGGAAAAAGTGGAGATCTTTACGGATCATAAAAAGCCTCAAATATTTCTTCACTCAAAAGGAACTCAACATGCGACAATGACGTTGGCTTGAATGCTGTTGAAAGATTATGATCATACCATCCAATACCATCACGGAAAAGCGAACGTGGTAGGCGGCGCATTGAGTAGAAGATCATATCTTGAATGCAGAGTCGATATTGTCAACGTATGAAGCCCATTTGTATGACTTGCAAAGGATGGAGATAGAGATAAAGACTCGGGGACCCACATGATGATGGCGAATATCTGAGTAGAATCGACTTTAATTGATAAAGTTAAAAGTCTGCTCAAACTACGAGACACAGGTGATGCGTATGAGGAAGAAAGTGCTGAGAAGGTGCTATCTTAGGAAGCAAGAATCGATGAAGAAGGAATACTTTGAGTCGACTCCGGACTTTGTGTTCTAACGACCCTGATTTAAAGTATAAAATCATGATGGAGCGCACAACACACCATTTGCAATCCATCTCAGGGAGTACCAAAATGTATCGTGATCTTCGTCATACATTTTGGTGGAAGCAATATGAAGAGAGAGATAGTCTTTGTTTATCTCAAGGTGTCTAACTTGTCAACGAGTCAAGGCGGAGCATCAGGTACCAAAAGGTCCATTGCAACCACTTGAAATTCCAGAATGGAAGTGGGAGCACATTACCATGGATTTAGTTCTTTGGTCTTCCCAAGGTTTCTCAAGGCATTGATGCGATTTGGGTCATTGTTGATAGATTGACCAAGTCTGCTCACTTCTTTACCAATCTGAGAAACTTATACACTTGAACGTCTTGCTCGTATGTACATAAACGAGATTGTAAGGCGCATGGTATGCCGGTATCCATAGTTTACGATCGAGACCCAAGATTCACTTCACGATTTTGGGTTAGTTTGCAAAAAGCTATGGGCGCGGATTTACGATTTAGTTCGACATATCATCCTCGAGACGGACGGATAATCGAGAGGACTATTCAAACTCTTGAAGATTTATTAAGACTCTGTGTCCTTGACTTCAAGGAAGTTGGGATAAGTTCTTACCATTGGTGGAGTTTTCCTACAACAACGATTATCAAGCAAGCATTGGCATGGCTCCATTTGAGGCGTTGTATGGAAGAAAGTGTCGTTCTCGATTATCTTTGGGATGAGGTGGGTGAAGCAACGTTGTTGGGATCGGAGTTGAATGCGTATGACTACGGAAAAGATTCAAGCGATCCGACAACGTATAAAGACCTCACAAGATCGACAAAAGAGTTATCTTGATCTTCATCGAAAGGGCGTGGAATTCGATATAGGAGATCATGTGTTGTTACGTGTTGCTCCATGGAAAGGAGTTACGAGATTTGGAAAGAGAGAAAGCTCGATCCTCGATTCATTGGCCCATTTTAATCCTCGATCGAGTAGGAGCGTGGCTATAAACTCGCTTTTATCGCCAAGTATGTCTAGTGTTCATAACTTTTTTCACATATCCATGTTACGTAAATATGTGAAAGATCCGTACCACATTATTGAGTTGGAACCGGATGAAATAGCGGAAGACTTAACGTATGAAAAGGTTCTGTTCAAATCTTGGATAAGAAGGAACATATTTTACGCTCGAGGTTATACCTCAAGTCGAAAGTTTTGTGGAGAAACCACGATGTTGAGGAAATGACCTGGGAGTTAGAATCTGAAATGAAATCAAGGTATCCTTACCTCTTCGATATACCAGGTACGTACTCTAATTTCGAGGGCAAAATTTCATAAGAAGGGGAGGTTGTAAGACCCCAACTTTTTGAATAAAGATGAATTTTCTATAAATGTCATTTTTAAATATTAAGGTATGAATTTGAAATAATATTATAGTTGTGGGTAATATTTATAAATTCTGCAAAGTATGTAAGTTGTTATATTATATTCGATTGGTCGGGGAATATTCGGTTTAGCAGGGAATATTCGTACAACGGCTCAATCATTGGTGGACCCCGTAAAAGAATTATTATCGGATTGAGAAAATGACAAAATATTTTATTAAAATAACGGCGGAAGTTTTACCGTTAATCTTATTGAAACTACTCGGTAGTAAAAAATGCGATGTCTGGCGTGGTTGCATAGTAGCACACGGTATTGATTATTAATGCTTACGTGAGAAGTCACTCGGTTTTGTTCAATTATTGCTATAGTAATTGTTGCATAAGTATCTCATGTTATTTGATTCAATTATTGTCGATATTTTATATATTATTAAATCAATAATTAAAATAACGAGTTATTAATATTATAAATTGCAATATTAACGATGTCTAGAAGTTACGCGAGGAGAGGTTTGGTCACCTAATTGCGCGCCCGATAGGGAGAAATCCTTATTGAAAGCCCCTCTTTCTGAGGAACGACACAGTCGATTAATATTGTGAATTATAATAAAGATGATAAATGTTGTTAAAATTATTAAGTTGATTTTTTTTTAAGTTTTTGTTTATTTTATGGATTCCTATTTACCTATTTTTCAAAATAATCGGTAGAAAATTTTTTTTAAAAGTGGGGCCCACATGTATGGGGGCCACATATGAAAATATATATGTGTTGGGAAAATAATTTTGGAAATGGAAGAGTATATATGGTATGGAAGTATATGTGTGTATTGAGTATATGGTGGGAAAATGATATGAGATGTGAAGGTGTGTGATGGGTGTGTGAGTGGAAAATGGTGGAAAAGTGGTAGTGTGATAGTGATGTGTAAGAGTGTAGTGAATTTGATTATTGGGTGGGTGGGGGATAGATGTTGGTTATGGGGAGAAAAAATTAAGTGGTATATATATATATATATATATATATATATTTATATATGTATATATATATATATATATATATATATTATATTTTTAGTTTATTGATTGTAGTATTAATTGATTGATTGAAAAATAAATCTGCAAATTATTTTTTCCTTGCACATGACTTCTTCCTTCCATTCTCCTATAAATAGAAGCTCATTCCTTCATTATTTCTTACGAATTCAATTGAAACTCTAGAGAGAAATTATAGAGAAACTATAGAAAAGTATTACTGCTACTTCCCTACTCTTATATCCGGTTCTTTTTTACGGTAAGGGGTGTTATTCTTTCTTATTCATGAAGAACTTATTGTTATTCCATTTCTTATTATTACATTGGAATAACTTTTGTATACATGTGGGATACCATATACTTGGTGACATTCTTATTATTACATTCTTTTTATTATTACATTGGAATATCACATGCATGTGTTTTACACTGGACTGGTTAAAATCTTTATTATTACATTGGAATATCACATGCGTGTGTTTTACAACTGGACTGGTTTTATTATTTATTATTTAATATTTTATTATTACATTGGAATATCACATATTGTGTTTTTACGGACTGGTTCCATTATTTATTATTCCGCACTTATTATTACATTGGAACATCACAGCCGGTGTGAATTTCACGACACAGTTCCGTTATTATTATTACATTGGAATAACTTTTATCTGTCTGAAATCTGCATGCATGGTGATTTCTTTTGTTATTCCATTCGTTATTATACTCGGTTGGTTAAAATTTTGACTTATACTCCATGAAATTAGTGGAATATCCTTGATATTTGCGCTTCGTCCAAAGATATTTTTCATGGAAATATTCTTACGAGCATTCTTGAATTTTACTCTACAAAGCGGTATCATGTTGACAATTTGGGCGTTATTAGTTCTGAATAAATTAATTCTTGAACTTGTTTTATTGAATTCTTATATCATTGTCATCATCCTCATTTTATATTTTTTTTTGAAAGTCATCATGGCACATGTAGTGCATAGATGGACTTGGTATGATTATAACCGAGGATTATTCGGTTGTAATCATGGCCGTAATGTTACAAATGATGTGATAAAAAGTCCTCATTGGCCCGTAGTGCATTGATGGACGATTGTTGGCATGATCATGACCATTGATGAATACACAAATATCCTTGGCCCGTAGTGCATGGAATTTGTGGTCGTGACCTAATGAATATCCTTGGTAGTGGTGCGATGATGATGTGGATTATTTATTAAGTTGAGTCCCGGTGATAAAAGTGATGAAAAACTTTTAAAATCATAAAAGATAGTAGATTTTATTCTCTACTTGACTCTTTTAATGGATTGTTTGTTCATTGCAGTTAAACTTGATGTCTATTGTATTTTATCGGTTTAACATTATTGAAGGCTAATGATAATTTATTACGCATTATCTTAGTCATAATATTTCTTCTTTGGGCTAGTTGAGCTCACCTTTCTTTCACTTGTTCTCTTGAGAAAATGAGAATAGCGTGGAGACTAGTCGGGGAATGGAGTGATGGTCCGGATGATAGTATTAGCTAGTAGTCCTCACTATTCTGTTAAATAGTGTGACAATAAATGTAATGAGGACTTATTCTGAGAGTGGATATTGTCTAGAAGATAATATTTGTATTTAAACTCACAGCATATGTTTTGTTGTATTTTACACGACTGCTGTATTATTAGTTTGTATTTGAATTTTGTACCATGTATTTGGCGACTCAAGATGGGTGATGTATACCTATTTTTGGGGCGTCACAGTTGGTATCAGAGCTTAGGGATATGATCCCTGGCTAAGATGTGAGACAAGAACTAGGAGGGAGAGCAGGCAGAATTCTTTTTCGCTAGTATGACCTACCTAAGTTTATTTGGTATTTAATTGGTCGGTCGAGTATAAGGATAATATGTGATATGTTATTTAACTCTTGTTTTGTGGCGATGTTTGAAAATGGCATCCGAGAATGTTGAGAACATCAATGGAGCACGAGGAGACCGTTGAGTCTCCACATATCAATAATCGAGATAATAATGTGCACCGGAAGGCGACATTCCTCGAGCAAACAACAACAACACCGACCAAATGATGAGCGATGGAATGTTCCGAGGCTTCATGCAATTCATGCAACATCGAGCAAGAAACTCCTCTGTCCAAAATGCGGGTGGAAATCTTGGCAACTCTCGAATGGTCACCTAAAAACGATTCAAGGAGCTGACAACCGGAGTTTTTGGAGATCCAAAACCACTTAAAGGCGAGAGAGCGTGGATTAAGCGGATCAACAAGATATTTGATGTCTTGGGATGCTCAGAGAAGCAAAGGTTCCCTTTTGCCACCTTCATGTTGCGCGTGCGAGGCGATTCTTGGTGGGAATCAGAAAGCGTACTCAACTGCCAGACTTGAAGATGTCTTGGGAGAAGTTCGAAGAACTATTCAACGACAAGTACTTTCCCGAAGTATTAATCACATGAAAGAGGTAGAGTTCATCAAGTTGGAACAAAACAACATGGCCAGTATCGCGATCTGAAGCCAAGTTTGCTTTGAGTTATCCCGGTTTGCGTCCCATTTGGTTGATAATGAGGAGAGAATGACGCGAATGTTTTTAAGAGGTTTGAAACACGAGATACGTCGATATCTTATCTCTCGTAAAAACCGTGTTTGTATTCGGATGTTGTTAATAGGGCTCGATTATTGGAGCGTGATAATGAGTCAACCCAACAAAAAGAAAGCGGTAGGAAAAATGATAATACCGGTGAGAATAGATCATCGAGCGGTGACAACAAGCGTGGAGGAATCAACGGATGCGAAATGGTAACCACTTCGGTGGTAATCAGGGCTAAAATAGTAAGAATGGACATTTCAAGAAGAGGAGATTCAATAATGATGGAAAGACGTCAGCACCAGCACCCGTTGTTAAAGAAGGAGAATGACCACTTATCATATGCTTCAAATGTTGAGGGGAGGGACATATTAGTCCAAACTGCGCGATGCCATCCAAAGCATGTTATAATTATGAAAGAGAAGGTCACCTAGCCCGATTTTGTCGTTCACCGAAGACAAGTTCAGCTAGGATGAAGGAACCAAAGGCCGCCCCAGAAAAGGCAAAGCCGGTAGTGCAAGGGAGAGCGTTTGTTGTGACCTCCCAGAAAGCAAGGAACCCGAACGAGGTCATCACGGGTAAGCTAATCATAAACTCTAGCGAAGTTTATACTTTATTTGATACTGGTTCTGCCCACTCTTTCATTTCTCCTACTTGTGCTCAACGTTTAAATTTGACTCCGGAGAAATTAGACTTTGACTTATCTGTTGAAACCCTGTTGGGAGAAACCTTCATTACATCCACGGTTTATAAGTCTTGTTTGATTCAAATTGGTAACATACGTTACACATCGATCTTATTTCTTTGAAAATACTTGCATTTGATGTGATTCTAGGGATTGATTGGTTAACTACTCATCATGCAAAAATTGATTATTTTCGAAAGGTTGTTGGCTTTCATATTCCTAATCAACCTATTGTGCGAATTCAAGCAACCAAACCATTAAAATCAATCACTGTCATCTCAAGCCATAAAACTATTCGTTTATTGAAAAACGGATGTCAAGCTTTCTTAGCTCATGTCACGGATCTAAACAAAAATACGTCAGTTTTGAATAATATTTCTATTGTTAATGAATTTTCTGACGTATTTACTGAAGAACTTCCTGGCCTACCCCCAGAGCGTGAAATTAAATTTTGTATCGACCTTGAACCCGGTACAAAACCCATTTCTAAAGCCCCATATCGAATGGCTCCTATTGAACTTCAGGAGTTAAAGATCCAACTGCAGGAATTATTAGACATTGGCTTTATTCGTCCTAGTACTTCTCCTTGGGGTGCTCCTATTCTATTCGTGAAGAAGAAAGATTTGAGTATGTGACTTTGTATTGATTATCGGGAGTTGAATCATGTCACCATCAAAAATAGGTACCCATTGCCACGTATTGATGACTTGTTTGACCAGTTGCAAGGAGCCAAATTCTTTTTAAAGATTGATCTTCGTTCTGGATATCACCAGTTGAAGATTAGAACCGATGACATTCCAAAGACGGCTTTGAAACTTCGATGCGGGCATTATGAATTCCTAGTCATGTCTTTTGGATTGACTAATGCTCCTGCTGCCTTCATGGATATGATGAACCGAGTATTCAAGGAATATTTGGATCACTTTGTGGTCGTCTTTATTGATGACATCCTTATATATTCTAAAACCCGTGAAGATTATGAAAGCAACACTTGAGGTTTGATACTCCAAAAGCTTCGTGAATATAAGCTTTATGCCAAGTTGAAGAAATCTGAGTTACGGCTTGAGGAAGTAGCATTCCTTGGGCACGTGGTATCAAGTCATGGAATATCTCATTGACCCAAAGAAAGATTGAAGCTATTCAAAGTGGGAGCAACCAAAATCGATGACAAAATACGTAGCTTTCTCGGTTTAGCTGGTTATTATCGGAGATTCGTGGAAGGATTTTCTCGAATCGCTACTCCACTAACTCAGCTTACTCGGAAAGATACAAAGTTCGGTTGGAGCGAGGAATGTGAGAAGAGTTTTCAAGAACTCAAGAGGAGACTCATTTCAAAGACTGTTTACGACAATACCATCCGGTTCGGGAGGGATTTGTCATCTCAAATGATGCTTCGAGCAAAGGGTTAGGATGTGTTCTCATGCAACATGGAAAAGTCATAGCCTTTATGCCTCACACATAACTCAAAGAATATGAGAGGAATTATCCTACTCATGATCTAGAGTTGGCAACTGTTGTCTTCGCACTAAAGATTTGGACGCATTACTTGTATGGGGAAAAAGTGGAGATCTTTACGGATCATAAAACCCTCAAATATTTCTACACTCAAAAGGAACTCAACATGCGACAATGACGTTGGCTTGAATCGTTGAAAGATTATGATCATACCATCCAATACCATCCGGAAAAGCGAACGTAATAGGCGGCGCGTTGAGTAGAAGATCATATGCGGAATGCGAGTGCGATATTGTCAACGCAAAGGCCCATTTTGTATGACTTGCAAAGGATGGAGATAGAGATAAAGACTCCAGGGACCCACATGATGATGGCGAATATACGAGTAGAATCGACTTTAATTGATAAAGTTAAAGCTGCTCAAACTACAGACCTGGAGCTGATGCGTATGAGGAAGAAAGTGCAAGAAGGTGCTATGCTATCTTAGGAAGCAAGAATCGATGAAGAAGGAATACTTTGAGTCGACTCCGGACTTTGTGTTCCTAATGACCCTGATTTAAAGTATAAAATAATGATGGAGGCGCACAACACATTGTTTGCAATCCATCCTGGGAGTACCAAAATGTATCGTGACCTTCGTCATACATTTTGGTGGAGCAATATGAAGAGAGAGATAGTGCTGTTTATCTCAAGGTGTCTAACTTGTCAACGAGTCAAGGCAGAGCATTAGGTACCAAAAGGTCCATTGCAACCACTTGAAATTCCAGAATGGAAGTGGGAACACATTACCATGGATTTCGTTACTGGTCTTCCCAAGGTTTCTCAAGGCATTGATGCAATTTGGGTCATTGTTGATAGATTGACCAAGTTTGCTCACTTCTTACCAATACGAGAAACTTATACACTTGAACGTCTTGCTCGTATGTACATAAACGAGATTGTAAGACTGCATGGTATGCCAGTATCCATAGTTTCTGATCGAGACCCAAGATTCACTTCACGATTTTGGGTTAGTTTGCAAAAAGCTATGGGCACGGATTTACGATTTAGTTCGGCATATCATCTTCAGACGGGCGGATAATCAGAGAGGACTATTCAAACTCTGGAAGATTTATTAAGACTCTGTGTCCTTGACTTCAAGGGAAGTTGGGATAAGTTCTTACCATTGGTGGAGTTTTCCTACAACAACAGTTATCAAGCAAGCATTGGCATGGCTCCATTTGAGGCGTTGTATGGAAGAAAGTGTCGTTCTCCAGTATGCTGGGATGAGGTGGGTGAAGCAACGTTGTTGGGATCGGAGTTGGTACGTATGACTACGGAAAAGATTCAAGCGATCCGACAACGTATAAAGACCTCACAAGATCGACAAAAGAGTTATGCTGATCTTCATCGAAAGGACGTGAAATTCGATATAGGAGATCATGTGCTGTTACGTGTTGCTCCATGGAAGGGAGTTACGAGATTTGGAAAGAGAGGAAAGCTCAATCCTCGATTCATTGGCCCATTTTTAATCCTCGATCGAGTAGGAACTGTGGCCTATAAACTCGTTTTATCGCCAAGTATGTCTAGTGTTCATAACTTTTTTCACATATCCATGTTACGTAAATATGTGAAAGATCCGTACCACATTATTGAGTTGGAACCGGATGAAATAGCGGAAGACTTAACGTATGAAAAGGTACCTGTTCAAATCTTGGATAAGAAGGAACATATTTTACGCTCCAAGGTTATACCTTAAGTCAAAGTTTTGTGGAGAAACCACGATGTTGAGGAAATGACCTGGGAGTTAGAATCTGAAATGAAATCAAGGTATCCTTACCTCTTCGATATACCAGGTACGTACTCTAATTTCGAGGGCAAAATTTCATAAGAAGGGGAGGTTGTAAGACCCCAACTTTTTGAATAAAGATGAATTTTCTATAAATGTCATTTTTAAATATTAAGGTATGAATTTGAAATAATATTATAGTTGTGGGTAATATTTATAAATTCTGCAAAGTATGTAAGTTGTTATATTATATTCGATTGGTCGGGGAATATTCGGTTTAGCAGGGAATATTCGTACAACGACTCAATCATTGGTGGACCCCGTAAAAGAATTATTGTCGGATAAAGAAAATGACAAAAATATTTTATTAAAATTAACGGCGGAAGTTTTACCGTTAATACTATTGAAACTACTCGGTAGTAAAAGTACAGTAATACGCGTGGTTGCATAGTAGCACACGGGATTGATTATTAATGCTTACATGAGAAGTCACTCAGTTTTGTTCAATTATTGCTATAGTAATTGTTGCATAGTATCTCATGTTATTTGATTCAATTATTGTCGATATTTTATATATTATTAAATCAATAATTGAAATGACAGAGTTATTAATATTATAAATTGCAATATTAACGATGTCTAGAAGTTCTGCCAAGGAGAGGTTTGGTCACCTAATTGCACGCCAATAGGGAGAAATCCTTATTGGAAAGCCCCCTCTTTCCTGGGAATGACCTGGTCGATTAATATTGTGAATTATAATAAAGATGATAAATGTTGTTAAAATTATTAAGGTGATTTTTTTATGAAGTTTTGCTTATTTTATGGATTCCTATTTACCCATTTTTCAAAATAATCGGTAGAAAATTTTTAAAGGTGGGGCCCACATGTGGGGGCCACATGTGGGGTCCATATGTGTTGGAAAATGATTTTGGAAATGGAAGAGTATACGTATGGAAGTATATGTATGTATTGAGTATATGGTGGGAGAAAATGATATGTGAAAGTGATGGTGTGTGTGTGTGGGAAAATGGTGGAAAAGTGGTAGTTTGATAGTGATGTGTGTAAGAGTGTAGTGTGAATTTGATTATTGGGTGGGTGGGGGATAGATGTTGGTTATGGGGAGAAAAAATTAAGTGGTAGATATATATATATATATATATATATATTTTTATATATATATATATATATATATATATATTATATTATATTGTTAGTGGATTGATTGTAGTATTAATTGATTTAAAAATAAATCAATCTGAATTATTTTTTCTTGCATTACATACTCTTCCATTCTCCTATAAATAGAAGCTCATTCCTTCATTATTTCTTACGAATTCACCGAAACTCCAGAGAGAGAAAATTATAGAGAAACTATAGAAAAGTATCTTCGCTACTTCCCTACTCTTATATCCAGCTTCTTTTTACGGTAAGGGGTGTTATTCTTTTCTTATTCATGAAGAGAACTTCGTTGTTATTCCATTTCTTATTATTCTCATTGGAATAACTCAGATACGCTGGGATACCATATACTTGGTGATATTCTTCTATTATTCATTTGGAATTATCACGTATCCATGCTGTGTTTTTACACCTAACCGGTTCCGCTTTTTATTATTCTGTTGGATATCCTCGTCTCGTGTGTTTTACACCGACCGGTTTCATTATTTATTATTTCGCGTCTTTATTATTCTATTGAATATCCCGTCTGTGTTTTTTTTACCGGACCGGTTCCATTATTTATTATTCCATTTATTATTCTCATTGGAACATCCCGCTTGCAGTGAATTTCACCTGACCTGGTTCCGTTATTATTATTCTGTTGGAATAACCTGTCTATGCGAAGTACCGCATGCATGGTGATTTCTTTTGTTATTCCATTCGTTATTATACTCAGTTGGTTAAAATTTTGACTTCTATACTCCATGAAATTAGTGAATATCCTCGATATTTGCGCTTCATCCAAAGATTTTTCATGGAAATATTCTTCCGAGCATTCTTGAATTTTACTCTACAAAGCAGTATCATGTTGACAATTTGGACGTTATTAGTTCCTGAATAAATTAATTCGTGAACTTGTTTTATTGAATTCTTATATCATTGTCATCATCCTCATGTTTATATTTTTTTGAAAGTCATCTGTGGCCTCAGTGTGCATAGATGGACTTGGTATGATTATAACCGTGGATTATTCTTGTAATCATGACCGTAATGTTACAAATGATGTGATAAAAGTCCTCATTGGCCCGTAGTAGTGCATTGATGGACGCTTGTTGGCATGATCATGACCATTGATGAATACACAAATATCCTCGGCCCGTAGTGCATGGAATTTGTGGTCGTGACCTAATGAATATCCTCGGCAGAGTGTAGGATGGATGGATGATGTGGATTATTTATTGTCGAGTCCCAAATGATAAAAGTGATGAAAACTTTTTAAATCATAAAAGATAGTAGATTTTATTCTCTACTTGACTTTTTAATGGATTGTTTGTTCCACCGCAGCTTAAACTTGATGTCTATTGTATTTTATCGCTTTAACATTGTTGAAGGCTAATGATAATTTATTCTGCATTATCTTAGTCATAATATTTCTTCTTTGGGCTAGTTGAGCTCACCCTTTCTTTCACCGTCTCTTCGTGAAATGAGAACGTAATGGGACTAGTCGGGGAAATGGAGTGATGGTCCGATGATAGTATTAGCTAGTAGTCCTCACTATTCTCGTTAAATAGTGTGATAATAAATGTAATGAGGACTTATTCTCGAGAGTGGATATTGTCTAGAAGATAATATTTGTATTTAAACTCACAAAGATATATGTTTTGTCGTATTTTACACGATCGTCAGATTATTAGTTTGTATTTGAATTTTGTACCATGTATTTGGCGACTCAAGATGGGTGATGTATACCTATTTTGGGGGCGCCACAATTGGTATCAAAGCTTAGGATATGATCCCCGCTAAGATGTGAGACAAGAACTAGGAGGGGAGAGACGGGAATTCTTTCGCTAGTATGACCTACCTAAGTTTATTTGGTATTTAATTGGTCTGGTCGAGTATAAGGATAATATGTGATATGTTATTTAACCTTTGTTTTGTGGCAAGATTTGAAAATGGCATCCGAGAATGTTGAGAACATCAATGGAGCACAGAGACCGCTGAGTCTCCACATATCAATAATCGTGATAATGTGCACCGTGAAGGCGACATTCCTCGTGCAAACAACAACACCGACCAAATGATGAACGATGGAATGTTCCGAGGCTTCATGCAATTCATGCAACATCATGCAAGAGCGGCGCTCCCGTCCAAAAATGCAGGTGGAAACACCGCAACTCTCGACGGTCACCGCTAAGCAGCTTCAAGGAGCTGGGACCACCGGAGTTTTTGGAGAGCCAAAACCACTTAAGGCGAGAGACGTGATTAAGCAGATCAACAAGATATTTGATGTCTTGGGATGCTCCGAGGAGCAAAAGGTTCCTTTGCCACCTTCATGTTATGGCGGCAGAGCAGACATCGGGGGGAATCAGAAAGCGACTCAACCCGCCGCACCGAAGATGTCTTGGGAGAAGTTCCAAGAACTATTCAACGACAAGTACTTTCCCGAAAGTATTCGTCACATGAAAGAGGTAGAGTTCATCAAGTCGAAACAAAACAACACGACCGTATCGCAAAGACGGGCCAAGTTTGCCGAAGTTATCCCTGGCCATATCCCCATTTGGTTGATAATGAGGAGAGAATGACGCGCGAATGTTTTAAGAGGTTTGAAACCCGAGATACGCCAATATCTTATCTCTCATAAACCGTGTTTGTATTCGATGTTGTTAATAGGGCTCAGCTTATTGAGCGTGATAATGAGTCAACCCAACCAAAAGAGAGCAAATGAAAAAAAAATGATAATACCAAAGTGAGAATAATATCCATCGCGCGCAAGACAACAAGCGTGAGGAGAATCAACATGCCGTAAATGGTAACCACTTTGTGGTAATCGTGGCCAAAATAATAAGAATGGACATTTCAAGAAGAGGAGATTCAACAATGATGGAAAGACGCCAAAGACCAAAGACCAAGTTAAAGAAGGAGAACGACCACCTATCATATGCTTCAAATGTGGAGGGAGGGACATATTAGTCCAAACTCGCGCGATGCCATCCAAAGCATGTTATAATTATGAAGAGAAGGTCACCTAGCCCGATTTTTGTCGCTCACCAAAGACAAGTTCAGCTAGGATGGAGGCACCAAAGGTCATCCCAAAAAAAAGTCAAAGCCAGAGTAAAGGGAGAGCGCTTTGTTGTGACCTCCCGTAAAGCAAGGAACCCGAACGAGGTCATCACGGTAAGCTAATCATAAACTCTAGCTAAAGTTTATACTTTATTTGATACCGGTTCTACCCATTCTTTCATTTCTCCTACTTGCTCAACGCTTAAATTTGACTCGAGAAATTAGACTTTGACTTATCTCGTTGAAACTCCGCTGGGAGAAACCTTCATTACATCCACTGCTTATAAGTCTTGTTTGATTCAAATTGGTAACCGCATCGCTACCTCGATCTTATTTCTTTGAAAATACTTGCATTTGATGTGATTCTAGGGATTGATTGTTAACTACTCATCATGCAAAAATTGATTATTTTCGTAAGGTTGTTAGCTTTCATATTCCTAACCAACCTATTATGCGAATTCAAGCAACCAAACCATTAAAATCAATCACCGCTATCTCAAGCCATAAAGCTATTCGCTTATTGAAAAAAAATGGATGTCAAGCTTTCTTAGCTCATGTCACGGATCTAAACAAAAATACGCCGCTTTTTGAATGATATTTTCTATTGTTAATGAATTTCCGACGATTCCCCTCAAGAACTTCCCCGCCTACCCCAGAGCGTGAAATTAAATTTTGTATCGACTTGAACCCCTAGACAAAACCCATTTCCAAAGCCCCATATCGAATGGCTCCTATCAACTTCGTGAGTTAAAGACCCAACCGCAGGAATTGTTAGACATCGGCTTTATTCGCCCTAGTACTTCTCCTCGGGTGCTCCTCGCTCTCTATTCGTGAAGAAGAAAGATGGGAGTATGCGACTTTGTATTGATTATCGGGAGTCAATCATGTCACCATCAAAAATAGGTACCCATTGCCACGTATTGATGACCTGTTTGACCAACCAAAGGAGCCAAATTCTTTTCAAAGATCGATCTTCGCTCCTGATATCACCAATTGAAGATTAGAACCGATGACATTCCAAAGACGGCTTTTCGTACTCCTCAGACGGCATTATGAATTCCTAGTCATGTCTTTTGATCGACTAATGCTCCCGCCGCTTTCATGGATATGATGAACCGAGTATTCAAGGAATATTTGATCACTTTGTGGTCGCTTTTATCGATGACATCCTTATATATTCCAAAACCCGTGAAGATCATGAGCAACACTTGAGGTCGATACTCCAAAAGCTTCGTGAATATAAGCTTTATGCCAAGTCAAGAAATGCGAGTTCGGCTCGAGGAAGTAGCATTCCTTGGGCACGTGGTATCAAGTCATGGAATATCCGCTGACCCAAAGAAAGATCAAGCTATTCAAAGTCGAGCAACCTAAATCAAATGATCAAGTACGTAGCTTTCTCTGCTTAGTTAAGTTATTATCGAGATTCGTGGAAGGATTTTCTCAATCGCTACTCCACTAACTCACCGACTTTCGAAAGATACAAAGTTCGGGTTGAGCGAGGAATGTGAGAAGAGTTTTCAAGAACTCAAGAGGAGACTCATTTCAAAGACTGCTCGACAATACCATCCGCCTCGGAGGGATTTGTCATCTACAAAGTGATGCTTCGCCAGCAAAGGGTTAGGATGTGTTCTCATGCAACATGGGAAAGTCATAGCCTATGCCTCACGACAACTCAAAGAATATGAGAGGAATTATCCTACTCATGATCTAGAGTCAAGGTAATCGTTGTCTTCGCACTAAAGATTTGGAGGCATTACTTGTATGGGGAGAAAGTGGAGATCTTTACTTGATCATAAAAGCCTCAAATATTTCTTCACTCAAAAGGAACTCAACACGCGACAAACGACGCTGGCTTGAATCTGCTGAAAGATTATGATCATACCATCCAATACCATCCCGAAAAGCGAACGTAGTAGCCGACGACATCGAGTAGTAAGATCATATGCGGCACGAAAAGCGATATTGTCAACGCAAAGGCCCATTTTGTATGACTTTGCAAAGGATGGAGATAGAGATAAAGACTCAGGACCCACGTGATGATGGCGAATATACGAGTAGAACCGACTTTAATTGATAAAGTTAAAGTCGCTTCAAACTACGCACTGGAGCTGATGCGTATGAGGAAGAAAGTGCAAGAAGGTGCTATGCCGAAAGCAAGAATCGATGAAGAAGGAATACTTTGAGTCAACTCCAGACTTTGTGTTCCTAACGACCCTGATTTAAAGTATAAAATCATGATGGAGGCGCACAACACACATAGCTTGCAATCCATCTCGGGAGTACCAAAATGTATCGTGATCTTCGCCATACATTTTGGTGGAGCAATACGAAGAGAGAGATAGCGCTGCTTATCTCAAGGTGTCTAACTTGTCAACGAAGTCAAAGGCGAGCATCAAGTACCAAAAGGTCCATCAGCAACCACTTGAAATTCCGTAATGGAAGTGGGAGCACATTACCATGGATTTCAAGCATCGGTCTTCCCAAGGTTTCTCAAGGCATCGATGCAATTTGGGTCATTGTTGATAGATCGACCAAGTCCGCTCACTTTTACCAATACGAGAAACTTATACACTTGAACGCCTTGCTCAGATGTACATAAACGAGATTGTAAGATCGCATGGTATGCCAAGATCCATAGTTTCGATCGAGACCCAAGATTCACTTCACGATTTTGGGTTAGTTTGCAAAAAGCTATGGGCACGGATTTACGATTTAGTTCGCATATCATCCTCGCATTTTACGGACAAATCGAGAGAGGACTATTCAAACTCTTGAAGATTTATTAAGACTCGTGGTCCTCGACTTCAAGGGAAGTTGGGATAAGTTCTTACCATCGGTGGAGTTTTCCTACAACAACAGCTTATCAAGCAAGTATCGTGGCTCCATTCGAGGCGCCAGATGGAAGAAAGTGTCGCTTCTCCAAAGATACCGGGATGAGGTGGGTGAAGCAACGTTGTTGGGACCGGAGTTGGTACGTATGACTACGGAAAAAGATTCAAACGATCCGACAACGATAAAAACCCTCACAAGATCGATAAAAGAGTTATGCCGATCTTCATCGAAAGGACGGAAATTCGATATAGAGATCATGTGTCATTACGTGTTGCTCCATGGAAAGGAGTTACGAGATTTGGAAAGAGAGGAAAGCTCAATCCTCGATTCATCGCCCATTTTTAATCCTCGATCGAGTAGGAACGTGGCCTATAGACTCGCTTTTACCGCCAAGTATGTCTCGTGTTCATAACGCTTTTCACATATCCATGTTACGTAAATATGTGAAAGATCCGAACCACATTATCGAAGTTGAACCGATGAAATAGCGGAAGATTTAACGTATGAAGAGGTTCCTGCTCAAATCTTGGATAAGAAGGAACATATTTTACGCCCCAAGGTTATACCTCAAGTCAAAGTTTTGTGGAGAAACCACGATGTCGAGGAAATGACCGGGAGTTAGAATCAAATGAAATCAAGGTATCCTTACCTCTTCGATATACCGTGTAATGCGCACTTCTAATTTCGAGGGCAAAATTTCATAAGAAGGGAGGTTGTAAGACCCCAACTTTTATGAATAAAGATGAATTTTCTATAAATATCATTTTTAAATATTATGGAATGAATTTGATATAATGTTATAGTTGGGGTAATATTTATAAATTTTGCAAAGTATGCAAGTTGTTATATTATATTCGATTGGCTCTGGGAATATTCGCTTTTAGCAGGAATATTCGTATAACGACACAATCATCGGTGGACCCCAATGTAATTAATTATCATTTGATCGAGAAAACGACAAAAATATTTTATTAAAATAACTATGAAGTTTTACCGTTAATACTCGCTGAACTACTCTAGAGTAAAAGTACAAGAATACGCTGCGTTGTCGCATAAGAGTACACACCATATTGATTATTAATGCTTACGTGAGAAGTCACCAGCTTTTGTTCAATTATTGCTATAGTAATTGTTGTCATATAAGATCTCACGTTATTTGATTCAATTATTGTCGATATTTTATATATTATTAAATCAATAATTGAAATGACAGAGTTATTAATATTATAATTTGCAATATTAACGATGTCTCAGAAGTTCTCGCCAAGGAGAGGTTTGTCACCTAATCATAGGCCACCAATAGGAGAAATCCTTATCGAAAGCCCCTCTTTCCTCGGAACGACCGGGTCGATTAATATCATGAATTATAATAAAGATGATAAATGTTGTTAAAATTATTAAGGTGATTTTTATATTTGAAGTTTTGCTTATTTTTTATGGATTCCTATTTACCCATTTTTCAAAAATAATCGAGAGAAAATTTTTAAAGGTGGGGGCCCACATGTGGGGGCCATATGTGGGGTATATATGTTGGAAAATTATTTTGAAATGGAAGAGATATAAGATAAGTATATGTATATATATATGATATGGTGGGAGAAATGATATGAAATGTGAAAGTGATGGGTATATGGGAATGAAAAAAAATGGTGGAAAAGTGGTATATAGATATATGATGTAAAGAGTGTAGTAGTGAATTTGATTATTGGGTGGGTGGGGATAGATGTTGGTTATGGGGAGAGAAAATTAAGTGGTATATATATATATATATATATATATATATATATATATTTATATATATATATATATATATATATATATATATATATTATTATTTTATTGATTTTGTTATTATTAATATTTTATTGATAAAAAATCATCAAATTAAATAAATCAATCTTCTCATTAATTGAAGTTATTATTCATTCCATTCTCCTATAAATAGAAGCTCATTCCTTCATTATTTCTTACTTAATTCACCAAAACTCCAGAGAGAGAAAAATTATAGAGAAACTATAGAAAAGTATTCTTGCTACTTCCCTACTCTTATATCCAGCTTTTTTTACTAAGGGGTGTTTTTCTTTCTTATTCATGAAGAGAACTTCTATTATTCCATTTCTTATTATTCTTCTTGAATAACTCTCGTATACGCTGGCTACCACCCTATACTTGGTGACATTCTTCTTATTATTCTTTTTTTATTATTATTCTCGTTGAATATCCTGTCTCATGTGTTTTACACCGACCGGTTCCGCCTTTTTTTTATTATTCTCGCTGAATATCCTGTCTCGTGTTTTTTACATTCGACCGGGTTCCATTATTTATTATTTCGCCTTTATTATTCTCGTTGAATATCCTCGTCATGTGTTTTACACCTTTACCGGGTTCCATTATTTATTATTCCGCATTTATTATTCTCATTGAACATCCTCGCTTGCAGAATTTCACCGACCGTTCCGTTATTATTATTCTCGTTGAATAACTCGCTTATGCAAGTACCGCATGCACGGTGATTTCTTTTGTTATTCCATTCTTTATTATACTCAAATAAGTTAAAATTTTGACTTCTATACTCCATGAAATTAGTGGAATATCCTCGATATTTGCGCTTCATCCAAAGATTTTTCATGGAAATATTCTTCCGAGCATTCTTGAATTTTACTCTACAAAGCAAAGATCATGTCGATAATTTGACGTTATTAGTTCCTCGAATAAATTAATTCGTGAACTTGTTTTATTGAATTCTTATATCATTGTCATCATCATCTCATGTTTATATTTTTTTTTAAAGTCATCTCGTGGCCTCAGAGTATAGATGGACTTGGTATGATTATAACCAGTGATTATTCGGTGTAAATCACGACCGTAATGTTACAAATGATGTGATAAAAGTCCTCATCGGCCCGTAGTGTATCGATGGACAATTGTTGTTGGCATGATCATTAACCATCGATGAATACACAAATATCCTCGCCCGTAGTGCATGGATAATTTGTGGTCGTGACCCTAATGAATATCCTCGGTCAGAAAAGTGTGGATGATGATGGATTATTTATTGTCGAGTCTCAAATGATAAAAGTGATGAAAACCTTTTAAATCATAAAAGATAGTAGATTTTATTCTCTACTCGACTTTTTAATGGATCGTTTGTTCCACCGCAGCTTAAACTTGATGTCTATTGTATTTTATCGCTTTAACATTGTCAAGGCTAATGATAATTTATTCTCGCATTATCTTAGTCATAATATTTCTTCATCGGGCTAGTTGAGCTCACCTTTTCTTTCACCGTTTCTCTTCAGAAATGAGAACGAGTCGGGACTAGCCTGGGAACCAGAGTGATGGTCCTGATGATGATAGTATAGCTAGTAGTCCTCACTATTCTCGTAAATAGTGTGATAATAAATGTAATGAGGACTTATTCTCGAGAGTGGATATTGTCTAGAAGATAATATTTGTATTTAAACTCACAAGATATGTTTTGTCGTATTTTTACACGACATCGTCAGATTATTAGTTTGTATTTGAATTTTGTACCATGTATTTGGCGACTCAAGATGGGTGATGTATACCTATTTTGGGGCGCCACAATTTGGTATCAAAGCTTAGGATATGATCCCGCTAAGATGTGAGACAAGAACTAGGAGGGGAGAGACGGGGAATTCTTTTCGCTAGTATGACCTACCTAAGTTTATTTGGTATTTAATTGGTCTCACGTAGTATAAGGATAATATGTGATATGTTAATTAACCCTTGTTTTGTGGCAAGATTTGAAAATGGCATCCGAGAATGTTGAGAACATCAATGGAGCATGTGAGACCGCTGAGTCTCCACATATCAATAATCGTGATAATGTGCATCGTGAAGGCGACAATCCTCGTGCAAAACAACAACACCGACCAAATGATGAACGATGGAATGTTCCGAGGCTTTATGCAATTCATGCAACATCAAAGCAGAGCGGCTCCTCGCCCAAAATGCAGTGGAAACACCGCAAACTCTCGAATGGTCACCGCTAAGCGCTTTAAGGAACTGGACCACCGAGTTTTTTGAGAGCCAAAACCACTTAAGGCGAGACGTGGATTAAGCAGATCAACAAGATATTTGATGTCTTGGGATGCTCCGAGGAGCAAAAGGTTCCTTTGCCACCTTCATGTTGCGCGCAGGCAGAGGCAGATTATCGGGTGGGAATCAGAAAACGACTCAACCTCGCCGCATCAAGATGTCTTGGGAGAAGTTCCAAGAACTATTCAACGACAAGTACTTTCCCGAAAGTATTCGTCACACGAAAGAGGTAGAGTTCATCAAGTCGAACAAAACAATACGATCGTGTCGCAAAGACGGGCCAAGTTTGCCGAAGTTATCCCGATTTATCCCCATTTGGTCGATAATGAGGAGAGAATGACGCGAATGTTTTTAAGAGGTTTGAAACCCGAGATACGCCAATATCTTATCTCTCATAAACCGTGGTTTGTATTCGATGTTGTTAATAGGGCTCAGCTTATTGAGCGCGATAATGAGTCAACCCAACCAAAAGAGAGCAAATTTAAAAAATGATAATACTAAAGAGAATAATCCATCGGGTTGTGACAACAAGCGTGAGGGAATCAACATGCCGAAATGGTAACCACTTTGGTAATCATGGCCAAAATAATAAGAATGGACATTTCAAGAAGAGGAGATTCAACAATGATGGAAAGACGCCAAGACCAAAGACCCGTTGTTAAAGAAGGAGAACGACCACCTATCATATGCTTCAAATGTGAGGGAGGGACACATCATCACCAAACCACGATGCCATCCAAAGCATGTTATAATTATGAAAGAAGGTCACCTAGCCCGATTTTGTCGCTCACCAAAGACAAGTTCAAATTAGGATGGAGGCACCAAAGGTCATTCCGTAAAAGTCAAAGCCAGAGTGGGCAAGGGAGAGCGCTTTGTCAGACCTCCCGTAAAAGCAAGGAACCCGAACGAGGTCATCACGGTAAGCTTATCATAAACTCTAGCGAAGTTTATACTTTATTTGATACCGGTTCTACCCACTTCTTTATTTCTCCTACTTGCGCCAACGCTTAAATTTGACTCGAGAAATTAGACTTCGACTTATCTCGTGAAAAACCCATTGGGAGAAACCTTCATTACATCCACTATTTATAAGTCTTGTTTGATTCAAATTGGTAACCACACGCTTACTTCGTCGATCTTATTTCTTTGAAAATACTTGCATTTGATGTGATTCTAGGGATTGATCGGTAAACTACTCATCATGCAAAAATTGATTATTTTTGTAAGGTTGTTAGCTTTCATATTCCTAACCAACTTATTATGCGAATTCAAGCAACCAAACCATTAAAATCAATCACCGCTATCTCAAGCCATAAAGCTATTCGCTTATTGAAAAACTGGATGTCAAGCTTTCTTAGCTCATGTCACGATCTAAACAAAATACGCCGCTTTTGAATGATATTTCTATTGTTAATGAATTTCCGACGATTCCCTCAAGAACTTCCCCGCCTACCCCCAGAGCGTGAAATTAAATTTTGTATCGACCTTCAACCCTAGACAAAACCCATTTCCAAAGCCCCATATCGAATGGCTCCTATCAACTTCGTGAGTTAAAGACCCAACCGCAGGAATTGTTAGACATCGGGTTTATTCGGCCCCAAGACTTCTCCTCGGGGTGCTCCTGCTCTATTCGTGAAGAAGAAAGATGGGAGTATGCGACTTTGTATTGATTATCTGAGTCAATCATGTCACCATCAAAAATAAAATTACCCATTGCCACGTATTGATGACCTGTTTGACCAACAGTAAAGGAGCCAAATTCTTTTCAAAGATCGATCTTCGCTCCGATATCACCAATTGAAGATTAGAACCGATGACATTCCAAAGACGGCTTTTAACTCTAGACGGGCATTATGAATTCCTAGTCATGTCTTTTGATCGACTAATGCTCTCCGCCTTCATGGATATGATGAACCGAGTATTCAAGGAATATTTGATCACTTTGTGGTCGCCTTTATTGATGACATCCTTATATATTCCAAAACCCGTGAAGATCATGAGCAACACTTGAGGTCGATACTCCAAAAGCTTCGTGAATATAAGCTTTATGCCAAGTTGAAGAAATGCGAGTTCGCTTCGAGGAAGTAGCATTCCTCGGGCACGTGGTATCAAGTCATGGAATATCTATCTGACCCAAAGAAAGATCAAGCTATTCAAAGTCGGGAGCAACCTAAATCAAGATCAAGACGTAGAGCTTTCTTGCTTAGTCGGTTATTATCTGAGATTCGTGGAAGGATTTTCTCGAATCGCTACTCCACTAACTCACCGACTTTTGAAAGATACAAAATTCTATTGAGCGAGGAATGTGAGAAGAGTTTTCAAGAACTCAAGAGAGACTCATTTCAAAGACTGCTCGACAATACCATCCGTTCGAGGGATTTGTCATCTACAAAGATGCTTCGCAAAGGGTTAGATGTGTTCTCATGCAACATGGAAAAGTCATAGCCTATGCCTCACGACAACTCAAAGAATATGAGAGGAATTATCCTACTCATGATCTAGAGTTGGCAAATCGTTGTCTTCGCACTAAAGATTTGGAGGCATTACTTGATGGGGAGAAAGTGGAGATCTTTACGGATCATAAAAGCCTCAAATATTTCTTCACTCAAAAGGAACTCAACATACGCGACAACGACGCTGGCTTGAATCTGCTGAAAGATTATGATCATACCATCCAATACCATCCTCGAAAAGCGAACGTGGTAGCCGACGATCGAGTAGTAAGATCATATGCGGCACGAAAAGCGATATTGTCAACGCAAAAGGCCCATTTTGTATGACTTGCAAAGGATGGAGATAGAGATAAAGACTCTGGGACCCACGTGATGATGGCGAATATACGAAAGTAGAACCGACTTTAATTGATAAAGTTAAAGTCGCCAAACTACGCACTGGAGCCGATGCGCGATGAGGAAGAAAGTGCAAGAAGGTGCTATGCCGGAAGCAAGAATCGATGAAGAAGGAATACTTTGAGTCAACTCCAGACTTTGTGTTCCTAACGACCCTGATTTAAAGTATAAAATCATGATGGAGGCGCACAACACACCGTTTACAATCCATCTTGGGAGTACCAAAATGTATCGTGATCTTCGCCATACATTTTGGTGGTGGAGCAATAAGAAGAGAGAGATAGCGCTGCTTATCTCAAGGTGTCTAACTTGTCAACGAGTCAAGGCGCAGCAGCATCAAGTACCAAAAGGTCCATCAGAACCACTTGAAATTCCAGAATGGAAGTGGGAGCACATTACCATGGATTTCAAGCATCGGTCTTCCCAAGGTTTCTCAAGGCATCGATGCAATTTGGGTCATTGTTGATAGATCGACCAAGTCTCGCTCACTTCTTACCAATACGAGAAACTTATACACTTGAACGCCTTGCTCAGATGTACATAAACGAGATTGTAAGATCGCATGGTATGCCAAGATCCATAGTTTCGATCGAGACCCAAGATTCACTTCACGATTTTGGGTTAGTTTGCAAAAAAGCTATGGGCACGGATTTACGATTTAGTTCGCATATCATCCTCGCATTTGACGGACAATCGAGAGAGACTATTCAAACTCTCAGATTTATTAAGACTCGTGTCCTCGACTTCAAGGGAAGTTGGATAAGTTCTTACCATCGGTGGAGTTTTCCTACAACAACAACAGCTATCAAGCAAGTATCGCACGGCTCCATTCGAGGCGCGCTGTATGGAAGAAAGTGTCGCTTCCAAAGATGCCGGGATGAGGTGGGTGAAGCAACGTTGTTGGGACCGGAGTTGGTACGTATGACTACGGAAAAGATTCAAACGATCCGACAACGATAAAAACCTCACAAGATCGACAAAAGAGTTATGCCGATCTTCATCGAAAGGACGGAAATTCGATATAGAGATCATGTGTTGTTACGCGTTGCTCCATGGAAAGGAGTTACGAGATTTGGAAAGAGAGGAAAGCTCAATCCTCGATTCATCGCCCATTTTAAATCCTCGATCGAGTAGGAACTGTGGCCTATAGACTCGCTTTTATCGCCAAGTATGTCTCGTGTTCATAACGCTTTTCACATATCCATGTTACGTAAATATGTGAAAGACCCGAACCACATTATCGAAGTTAGAACCGATGAAATAGCGGAAGATTTAACGTATGAAGAGGTTCCTGCTCAAATCTTGATAAGAAGGAACATATTTTACGCCCCAAGGTTATACCTCAAGTCAAAGTTTTGTGGAGAAACCACGATGTTGAGGAAATGACCGGGAGTTAGAATCAAATGAAATCAAGGTATCCTTACCTCTTCGATATACCAGTACGTACTTCTAATTTCGAGGGCAAAATTTCATAAGAAGGGGAGGTCAGAAGACCCCAACTTTTTGAATAAAGATGAATTTTCTATAAATATCATTTTTAAATATTATGGTATGAATTTGAAATAATATTATAGTTGTGGGTAATATTTATAAATTTTGCAAAGTATGCAAGTTGTTATATTATATTCGATTGGTCTGGGAATATTCTTTTTAAGCAGGAATATTCGCATAACGACTCAATCATCAGTGGACCCTCACAAAAGAATTATTGCTTGATCGAGAAAATGACAAAAATATTTTATTAAAATAACGGCGGAAGTTTTACCGTTAATACTATTGAAACTACCTCTTGTAAAAGTACAAAGAATACGCTGTGGTCGCATAAAGAGAGTACACCTAGAGATTGATTATTAATGCTTACGTGAGAAGTCACCAGCTTTTGTTCAATTATTGCTATAAGTAATTGTTGCATAAGATCTCACGTTATTTGATTCAATTATTGTCGATATTTTATATATTATTAAATCAATAATTGAAATGACAGAGTTATTAATATTATAAATTGCAATATTAACGATGTCTGTAAGTTCTCCAAGGAGAGGTTTGTCACACTTAATCAAGCCGCCAATAGGAGAAATCCTTATCGAAAGCCCTCTTTCTTGGGAACGACCGGTCGATCGATTAATATTGTGAATTATAATAAAGATGATAAATGTTGTTAAAATTATTAAGGTGATTTTTTTATAAGTCTTGCTTATTTTATGGATTCCTATTTACCCATTTTTCAAAATAATCGGTGAGAAATTTTTTAAAGGTGGGGACCATATGTAAATAAATACATGTAGGGTCCATATGTGTTGGGAAAATGATTTTGAAATGGAAGAGTATACGTGTAGAAAGTATATGTATGTATTGAGTATATATGGGAGAAAATGAGATGTGAAAGTGATGGGTGTGTGAGTGGAAAATGGTGGAAAAGTGGTAGTTTGATAGTGATGTGTAAGAGTGTAGTAGTGAATTTGATTATTGGGTGGGTGGGGGATATATGTTGGTTATGGGGAGAAAAAATAAGTGGTATATATATTAAATATATATATATATATATTTTTATATATATATATATATATATATTATATTATATTGTTAGTGGATTGATTGTAGTATTAATTGATTGAAAAATAAATCTGCAATAATTTTTTCCTTGCATTAGATATTCCCTTCCATTCTCCTATAAATAAGCTCTCATTCCTTCATTATTTCTTACTTAATTCAATCAAAACTCGAGAGAAAAATATAGAGAAACTATAGAAAAGTATCTTCGCTACTTCCTACTCTTATATCCAGCTTTTTTACTAAGTAAGGGGTTATTTCTTTCTTATTCATGAAGAGAACTGTTGTTATTCCATTTCTTATTATTCTCATTGAATAATACTCAGATACGCTGGATACCATATACTTGGTGATATTCTTCTATTATTCTTTATTATGGAATATCCTCGTTCAGTATGTTTTACAATTCCATTCGGTTCCGCTTTTTATTATTCTCATTGGGATATCCTCGTCGTGTGTTTTACACCTTACCGGTTTCATTATTTATTATTTCGCCTTTATTATTCTATTGAATATCCTGTCGTGTGTGTTTTACACCTTTACTCGGTTCCATTATTTATTATTCCATTTTATTATTCTCGTTGATTATCCTGCTTGCGTGAATTTCACCGACACTCGTTCCGTTATTATTATTTTGTTGAATAACTCGTCATGCGGGTACCGCATGCATGGTGATTTTTTTTGTTATTCCATTCTTATTATACTAAGTTGGTTAAAATTTTGACTTCTATACTCCATGAAATTAGTGAAATATCCTCGATATTTGCGCTTCATCCAAAGATTTTTCATGGAAATATTCTTCTAAGCATTCTTGAATTTTACTCTACAAAGCAAAGATCATGTCGACAATTTGGACGTTATTAGTTCCTCGAATAAATTAATTCGTGAACTTGTTTTATTGAATTCTTATATCATTGTCATCATCCTCATGTTTATATTTTTTTGAAAGTCATCTGTATTCAGTAGTGCATGGATGGACTTGGTATGATTATAACTGTGGATTATTCTAAGTAATCATGACCGTAATGTTACAAAAGATGTGATAAAGTCCTCATTGGCCCGTGAGTGCATTGATGGATGCTTGTTGGCATGATCATGACCATCGATGAATACACAAATATCCTCGCCCGTAGTGCATGGAATTTGTGGTCGTGACCTAAATGAATATCCTCGGCCGTGGTGTGATGATGATGTGGATTATTTATTGTCGAGTCCCAAATGATAAAAGTGATGAAAACTTTTAAAACATAAAAGATAGTAGATTTTATTCTCTACTTGACTCTTTTAATGTATTATTTGTTCCGCTGTAGTTAAACTTGATGTCTATTGTATTTTATCGCTTTAACATTATTGAAGGCTAATGATAATTTATTCTCGCATTATCTTAGTCATAATATTTCTTACTGGGCTAGTTGAGCTCACCCTTTCTTTCACTGTTCTCTTCAGGAAATGAGAACGTAGCTGGGACGAGTCGGGGAATGGAGTGATGGTCTGGATGATTGTATTAGCTAGTAGTCCTCACTTTTCTGTTAAATAGTGTGAAAATAAATGTAATGAGGACTTATTCTGAGAGTGGATATTGTCTAGAAGATAATATTTGTATTTAAACTCACAGCATATGTTTTGTTGTATTTTACACGATCATCAGATTATTAGTTTGTATTTGAATTTTGTACCATGTATTTGGCGACTCAAGATGGGTGATGTATACCTATTTTTGGGGCGTCACAGTTGGTATCAGAGCTTAGGGATATGATCCCTGGCTAAGATGTGAGACAAGAACTAGGAGAGGAGAGACGGGTAATTCTTTCGCTAGTATGACCTACCTAAGTTTATTTGGTATTTAATTGGTCGGTCAGAGTATAAGGATAATATGTGATATGTTATTTAACTCTTGTTTTGTGGCAGTATTTGAAAATGGCATCCGAGAATGTTGAGAACATCAATGGAGCACAGGAGACCGTTGAGTCTCCACATATCAATAATCAGGATAATGTGCACCAGGAAGGCGACATTCCTCAGGCAAACAACAACACTGACCAAATGATGAACGATGGAATGTTCCGAGGCTTCATGCAATTCATGCAACATCAGGCAAGAGCGGCTCCTGTCCAAAATGCAGGTGGAAATACTGGCAACTCTCGAATGGTCACCGCTAAATAGTTCAAGGAGCTGGGACAACCGGAGTTTTTTGGAGATCCAAAACCACTTAAGGCAGAGACGTGGATTAAGCAGATCAACAAGATATTTGATGTCTTGGGATGCTCCGAGGACCAAAAGGTTCCCTTTGCCACCTTCATGTTATGCGCAGCGGCAGAGGCACATCGGTGTGAATCAGAAAGCGACTCAACTCCGCCGACCAAGATGTCTTGGGAGAAGTTCCAAGAACTCTTCAACGACAAGTACTTTCCCGAAAGTATACGTCACATGAAAGAGGTAGAGTTCATCAAGCTGGAACAAAACAACATGACCGTATTGCAGTACGAAGCCAAGTTTGCTGAGTTATCCCGGTTTGCGTCCCATTTGGTTGACAATGAGGAGAGAATGACGCGAATGTTTTTAAGAGGTTTGGAACCTGAGATACGTCAATATCTTATCTCTCATAAACTGTGTTTGTATTCAGATGTTGTTAATAGGGCTTAGTTATTGGAACGTGATAATGAGTCAACCCAACCAAAAGAAAGCAGCCGGAAAAATGATAATACAAGTGAGAACAGTCATCGAAGCGGTGACAACAAGCGTGGAGGGAATCAACAGGACAGAAATGGTAACCACTTCGGTGGTAATCAGGGCTAAAATAGTAAGAATGGACATTTCAAGAAGAGGAGATTCAACAATGATGGAAAGACGTCAGCACCAGCACCCGTTGTTAAAGAAGGAGAATGACCACTTATCATATGCTTCAAATGTTGAGGGGAGGGACATATTAGTCCAAACTGCGCGATGCCATCCAAAGCATGTTATAATTATGAAAGAGAAGGTCACCTAGCCCGATTTTGTCGTTCACCGAAGACAAGTTCAGCTAGGATGAAGGAACCAAAGGCCGCCCCAGAAAAGGCAAAGCCGGTAGTGCAAGGGAGAGCGTTTGTTGTGACCTCCCAGAAAGCAAGGAACCCGAACGAGGTCATCACGGGTAAGCTAATCATAAACTCTAAATGAAGTTTATACTTTATTTGATAATCGGTTCGCCCACTCTTTCATTTCTCCTACTTGTGCTCAACGTTTAAATTTGACTCCGGAGAAATTGGACTTTGACTTATCTGTTGAAACCCTGTTGGGAGAAACCTTCATTACATCCACGGTTTATAAGTCTTGTTTGATTCAAATTGGTAACCGCACGTTACCTGTCGATCTTATTTCTTTGAAAATACTTGCATTTGATGTGATTCTAGGGATTGATTGGTTAACTACTCATCATGCAAAAATTGATTATTTTCGAAAGGTTGTTGGCTTTCATATTCCTAATCAACCTATTGTGCGAATTCAAGCAACCAAACCATTAAAATCAATCACTGTCATCTCAAGCCATAAAACTATTCGTTTATTGAAAAACGGATGTCAAGCTTTCTTAGCTCATGTCACGGATCTAAACAAAAATACGCCGCTTTTGAATAATATTTCTATTGTTAATGAATTTTCCGACGATTTCTTCAAGAACTTCCCGGCCTACCCCCCAGGCGTGAAATTAAATTTTGTATCGACCTTGAACCCGGTACAAAACCCATTTCCAAAGCCCCATATCGAATGGCTCCTATTGAACTTCAGGAGTTAAAGATCCAACTGCAGGAATTATTAGACATTGGCTTTATTCGTCCTAGTACTTCTCCTTGGGGTGCTCCTATTCTATTCGTGAAGAAGAAAGATTTGAGTATGTGACTTTGTATTGATTATCGGGAGTTGAATCATGTCACCATCAAAAATAGGTACCCATTGCCACGTATTGATGACTTGTTTGACCAGTTGCAAGGAGCCAAATTCTTTTTAAAGATTGATCTTCGTTCTGGATATCACCAGTTGAAGATTAGAACCGATGACATTCCAAAGACGGCTTTCAGAACTCGGTACGGGCATTATGAATTCCTAGTCATGTCTTTTGGATTGACTAATGCTCCTGCTGCCTTCATGGATACGATGAACCGAGTATTCAAGGAATATTTGGATCACTTTGTGGTCGTCTTTATTGATGACATCCTTATATATTCTAAAACCCGTGAAGATCATGAGCAACACTTGAGGCTGATACTCCAAAAGCTTCGTGAATATAAGCTTTATGCCAAGTTGAAGAAATACGAGTTCTGGCTTGAGGAAGTAGCATTCCTTGGGCACGTGGTATCAAGTCATGGAATATCTATTGACCCAGCAAAGATTGAAGCTATTCAAAGCTGGGAGCAACCAAAATCAGTGACCAAAGTACGTAGCTTTCTCGGTTTAGCTGGTTATTATCGGAGATTCGTGGAAGGATTTTCTCGAATCGCTACTCCACTAACTCAGCTTACTCGGAAAGATACAAAGTTCGGTTGGAGCGAGGAATGTGAGAAGAGTTTTCAAGAACTCAAGAGGAGACTCATTTCAAAGACTGCTCGACAATACCATCTGGTTCGGAGGGATTTGTCTTCTACAGTGATGCTTCGGGCAAAGGGTTAGGATGTGTTCTCATGCAACATGGAAAAGTCATAGCCTATGCCTCACAACAACTCAAAGAATATGAGAGGAATTATCCTACTCATGATCTAGAGTTGGCAACTGTTGTCTTCGCACTAAAGATTTGGAGGCATTACTTGTATGGGGAAAAAGTGGAGATCTTTACGGATCATAAAAGCCTCAAATATTTCTACACTCAAAAGGAACTCAACATGCGACAACGACGTTGGCTTGAACTGTTGAAAGATTATGATCATACCCATCCAATACCATCCTGGAAAAGCGAACCTAATAGCTGACGCATTGAGTAGAAGATCATATGCGGGTACGAGTGCGATATTGTCAACGCAAAGGCCCATTCTGTATGACTTGCAAAGGATGGAGATAGAGATAAAGACTCCAGGGACCCACATGATGATGGCGAATATACGAGTAGAATCGACTTTAATTGATAAAGTTAAAGCTGCTCAAACTACAGACCTGGAGCTGATGCGTATAAGGAAGAAAGTGCAAGAAGGTGCTATGCCGGAAGCAAGAATCGATGAAGAAGGAATACTTTGAGTCAGCTCCAGACTTTGTGTTCATAATGACCCTGATTTAAAGTATAAAATCATGATGGAGGCGCACAACACATAGTTTGCAATCCATCATGGGAGTACCAAAATGTATCGTGACCTTCGTCATACATTTTGGTGGAGCAATATGAAGAGAGAGATAGTGCTGTTTATCTCAAGGTGTCTAACTTGTCAACGAGTCAAGGCAGAGCATTAGGTACCAAAAGGTCCATTGCAACCACTTGAAATTCCAGAATGGAAGTGGGAACACATTACCATGGATTTCGTTACTGGTCTTCCCAAGGTTTCTCAAGGCATTGATGCAATTTGGGTCATTGTTGATAGATTGACCAAGTTTGCTCACTTCTTACCAATACGAGAAACTTATACACTTGAACGCCTTGCTCAGTATGTACATAAACGAGATTGTAAGATCGCATGGTATGCCAAGATCCATAGTTTCGATCGAGACCCAAGATTCACTTCACGATTTTGGGTTAGTTTGCAAAAAGCTATGGGCACGGATTTACGATTTAGTTCGGCATATCATCCTCGACGGGCGGATAATCGAGAGGACTATTCAAACTCTGGAAGATTTATTAAGACTCGTGTCCTCGACTTCAAGGGAAGTTGATAAGTTCTTACCATTGGTGGAGTTTTCCTACAACAACAGCTTATCAAGCAAGCATTGGCACGGCTCCATTTGAGGCGTTGTATGGAAGAAAGTGTCGCTTCTCCAAAGATCTTTGGATGAGGTGGGTGAAGCAACGTTGTTGGGATCGGAGTTGGTACGTATGACTACGGAAAAGATTCAAGCGATCCGACAACGTATAAAGACCTCACAAGATCGACAAAAGAGTTATGCTGATCTTCATCGAAAGGACGTGAAATTCGATATAGGAGATCATGTGCTGTTACGTGTTGCTCCATGGAAGGGAGTTACGAGATTTGGAAAGAGAGGAAAGCTCAATCCTCGATTCATTGGCCCATTTTTAATCCTCGATCGAGTAGGAACTGTGGCCTATAAACTCGTTTTATCGCCAAGTATGTCTAGTGTTCATAACTTTTTTCACATATCCATGTTACGTAAATATGTGAAAGATCCGTACCACATTATTGAGTTGGAACCGGATGAAATAGCGGAAGACTTAACGTATGAAAAGGTACCTGTTAAAATCTTGGATAAGAAGGAACATATTTTACGCTCCAAGGTTATACCTTAAGTCAAAGTTTTGTGGAGAAACCACGATGTTGAGGAAATGACCTGGGAGTTAGAATCTGAAATGAAATCAAGGTATCCTTACCTTTTCGATATACCAGGTACGTACTCTAATTTCGAGGGCAAAATTTCATAAGAAGGGAGGTTGTAAGACCCCAACTTTTGAATAAAGATGAATTTTCTATAACCGTCATTTTAAATATTAAGGTATAATTTGAAATAATATTATAGTTGTGGGTAATATTTATAAATTCTGCAAAGTATGTAAGTTGTTATATTATATTCGATTGGTCGGGGAATATTCGGTTTAGCAGGGAATATTCGTACAACGGCTCAATCATTGGTGGACCCCGTAAAAGAATTATTGTCGGATAAAGAAAATGACAAAAATATTTTATTAAAATTAACGGCGGAAGTTTTACCGTTAATACTATTGAAACTACTCGGTAGTAAAAGTACAGTAATACGCATGGTTGCATAGTAGCACACGGGATTGATTATTAATGCTTACATGAGAAGTCACTCAGTTTTGTTCAATTATTGCTATAGTAATTGTTGCATAGTATCTCATGTTATTTGATTCAATTATTGTCGATATTTTATATATTATTAAATCAATAATTGAAATGACAGAGTTATTAATATTATAAATTGCAATATTAATGATGTCTAGAAGTTCTCATCAAGGAGAGGTTTGGTCACTTAATTGCGCGCCAATAGGGAGAAATCCTTATTGGAAAGCCCCCTCTTTCTTGGGAATGACCTGGTCGATTAATATTGTGAATTGTAATAAAGATGATAAATGTTGTTAAAATTATTAAGGTGATTTTTTTTATGAAGTCTGCTTATTTTTATGGATTCCTATTTACCCATTTTTCAAAATAATCGGTAGAAATTTTTTTAAAGGTGGGGCCCACATGTGGGGGCCACATGTGGGGTCCATATGTGTTGGGAAAATGATTTTGGAAATGGAAGAGTATACGTATGGAAGTATATGTGTGTATTGAGTATATGGTGGGAGAAAATGAGATGTGAAAGTGATGGGTGTGTGAGTGGAAAATGGTGGAAAAGTGGTAGTTTGATAGTGATGTGTAAGAGTGTAGTGAATTTGATTATTGGGTGGGTGGGGGATAGATGTTGGTTATGGGGGAGAAAAATTAAGTGGTAGATATATATTAAATATATATATATATTTTTTAGCATGTGTATATATATATATATATATTATATTATATTGTTAGTGGATTGATTGTAGTATTAATTGATTGAAAAATAAATCTGCAGAATTATTTTTCCTTGCACAGTACCCTTCCATTCTCCTATAAATAGAAGCTCATTCCTTCATTATTTCTTACGAATTCACTGAAACTCCAGAGAGAAATTATAGAGAAACTATAGAAAAGTATCTTGCTACTTCCCTACTCTTATATCCAGTTCTTTTACGGTAAGGGGTGTTATTCTTTCTTATTCATGAAGAGAACTGTTGTTATTCCATTTCTTATTATTCTGTTGGAATAACCTGTATACGCGGGATACCATATACTTGGTGATATTCTTCTATTATTCTGTTGGAATATCCTGTCAGTGTGTTTTACACCGGACCTGGTTCCGTCTTTATTATTCTGTTGGGATATCCTGTCTGTGTGTTTTACACCGGACCTGGTTTCATTATTTATTATTTCGTCTTTATTATTCTATTGGAATATCCTGTCTGTGTGTTTTACACCGGACCTGGTTCCATTATTTATTATTCCGCACTTATTATTCTGTTGGAACATCCTGTCGGTGTGAATTTCACCTGACCTGGTTCCGTTATTATTATTATTTTGTTGAATAACTCGCTCTATGCGGCACCGCATGCATGGTGGTGATTTTTTGTTATTCCATTCGTTATTATACTCAAATTGGTTAAAATTTTGACTTCTATACTCCATGAAATTAGTGAAATATCCTTGATATTTCAAGGCTTCATCCAAAGATTTTCATGGAATTATTCTTCTGAGCATTCTTGAATTTTACTCTACAAAGCAGTATCATGTTGACAATTTGGACGTTATTAGTTCCTGAATAAATTAATTCGTGAACTTGTTTTATTGAATTCTTATATCATTGTCATCATCTTCATTTTTATACTTTTTTTTGAAAGTCATCTGTGGCCTGTAGTGCATAGATGGACTTGGTATGATTATAACCAGGGATTATTCGGTGTAATCATGACCGTAATGTTACAAAAGATGTGATAAAGTCCTCATTGGCCCGTAGTGCATTGTTGGACAGTTGTTGGCATGATCATGACCATTGATGAATACATAAATATCCTTGGCCCGTAGTGCATGGAATTTGTGGTCGTGACCCTAATGAATATCCTTGGCCATGGTGCAGGGATGATGTGGATTATTTATTAAGCTCAGTCCCAGTGATAAAAGTGATGAAAAACTTTTTAAATCATAAAAGATAGTAGATTCTATTCTCTACTTGACTCTTTTAATGGATTGTTTGTTCCGCTGTAGTTAAACTTGATGTCTATTGTATTTTATCAGTTTAACACTATTGAAGGCTAACGATAATTTATTCTGCATTATCTTAGTCATAATATTTCTTACTGGGCTAGTTGAGCTCACCCTTTCTTTCACTGTTCTCTTCAGGAAATGAGAACGTAGCTGGGACGAGTCGGGGAATGGAGTGATGGTCTGGATGATTGTATTAGCTAGTAGTCCTCACTTTTCTGTTAAATAGTGTGTTAATAAATGTAATGAGGACTTATTCTGAGAGTGGATATTGTCTAGAAGACAATATTTGTATTTAAACTCACAGCATATGTTTTGTTGTATTTTACACGATCGTCTTTGATTATTAGTTTGTATTTGAATTTTGTACCATGTATTTGGCGACTCAAGATGGGTGATGTATACCTATTTTGGGGGCGTCACAATTAATATCGAGCTTAGGGATATGATCCTGCTAAGATGTGAGATAAGAACTAGGAGGGAGAGACGGGAATTCTTTCGCTAGTATGACCTACCTAAGTTTATTTGGTATTTAATTGGTCGGTCAGAGTATAAGGATAATATGTGATATGTTATTTAACTCTTGTTTTGTGGCGATGTTGAAAATGGCATCCGAGAATGTTGAGAACATCAATGGAGCACAGGAGACCGTTGAGTCTCCACATATCAATAATCAGGATAATGTGCACCAGGAAGGCGACACTCCTCAGGCAAACAACAACACTGACCAAATGATGAACGATGGAATGTTCCGAGGCTTCATGCAATTCATGCAACATCAGGCAAGAACGGCTCCTGTTAAATAGTATTATTAGTTTGTATTTAAATTTTGTACCATGTATTTGGCGACTCAAGATGGGTGATGTATACCTATTTTGGCGGCGTCACGTGTTTTAGTCACCTAATTACTACGTCGATAGGAGAAATCCTTATTGAAAACCCCCTTTTCCGGAAACGACACGGTCGATTAATATTGTGAATTATAATAATGATGATAAATGTTGTTAAATATATTGAGGTGTCTTTTTATGAAGTCATGGAAGTTTATATATATAAATTTTATTTTATTAGTATTATTAATGTACTAAAACAGAAAAGCTTTTTATATAAAACAGAATACTTTTATAAAGTTATTTGTTTTATTAGATAATAATTAGAATATATTATATTTTATTATACATAGTATTTTGTATAGTAAAATCTTTTTATATAAAATGTAATACTTTTATAAAGTTATTTGTTTTATTAGACAATAATTAGAATATATTATATTTTATTATGCATAGTGTTTTGCATAGTAAAATCTTTTTATATAAAAATGTAATACTTTTATAAAGTTATTTTTTTTATTAGACAATAATTAGAATATATTATATTTTATTATGCATAGTATTTGCATAGTGCTGCGATAGTGTTTTGCATAGTAAAATCTTTTTTATATAAAACAAAATACTTTTATAAAGTTATTTGTTTTATTAGACTATAAATAGAATATATTATATTTTATTTAAAAGATTTTGTTTTATTAGAATATTTTATTAATAATTTATAGTAAATCAATATGGACCATCCGCTTAAAAGTAAATCAATCTGGACCGTTCATGAATTAGTTACTATTTCAGGTCCATTCTCCTATAAATAGAAGGTCATTCCTTCATTATTTCTTACTTAATTCACTTTGAAACTCTAGAGAGAAAACTATAGAGAGAAAGAAGAAAAGTATTCTCGCTACTTCACTACTCCTATATCCGGTTTCTTCTAAGGTAAGGGATATTATTTGTTGTACTGTAAGGGGTATTATTTCTTTTGTATTCATGAAGAGAACTTCATTATTCTATTCTTTATTATTCTCATTGGAATAACTCAGTATACGCTTTGACTTACCCTATACTTGGTGAAATTCTTCTCATTATTCCATTCTTTATTATTATGTTGGAATAACTTTTGCTCATGTGAAGTACCGCATACATGGTGAAATTCTTTTGTTATTCCATTCTTTATTATTATGTTGAATAACTTTTCATGCATCAAGTACCGCATACATGGTGAAATTCTTCTCGTTATTCCATTCTTTATTATTATGTTGAATAACTCATCTATCTGAGCACCGCATACATGGTGAAATTCTGTTGTTATTCCATTCTTTATTATTCTCTTTGAATAACTCGCTCTATCTGAAGTACCGCATACATGGTGTGAAATTATGTTGTTATTCCATTTTTATTATTCTTGGAACATCTTATGCGCGCGTTTCGCACGACTGGTTCCGTTATTTATTATTCTGTTGGAATAACCTGTCTATGCGTTTACGCATGACCTGGTTCCGTTATTTATTATTTTATTGGAATAACCTATCTGTGCGGTCTATCGCATGCATGGTGATTTCTTCTGTTATTCTATTCTTTATTATTCTGTTGGAATAACATGTCTATGTGGATTATCACATGCGTGGTGAATGATCCTTTGTATTCATTCCTTATTAATTTGTGGAAATGATCTGTCTAAGTGGATTACCGCATGGCGACGAAAAATCTATTTGCGCTTCATATATTCTCTTATACTCAAATAAGTAAAGCTTTGACTTCTATACTCCATGAAATTAGTGGAATATCCTTGATATTTGCGCTTCATCCAATATCTTTTCATGAAAATATTCTTCTGAGCATTCTTGAATTTTACTCCACAAAGAAGTATCATGTTGACAATTTGGACGTTATTGGTTCCTGGATAAATTAATTCTTGAATTTGTTTTATTGAATTCTTATATCATTGTCATCATCCTCATGCTTATATTATGTTGAAAAGTCATCTCGTGGCTTTGTTGTGCATAGATGGACTTGGTATGATTATGACCAGGGATTATTCGGTATAATCATGACCGTAATGTTACAAATGATGTGGTAAAAGTCCTCATTGGCCTGTAGTGCATTGATGGACAGTTGTTGGCATGATCCTGACCATTGATGAATACACGAATATCCTTGGCCCGTAGTGAATGGATAATTTGTGGTTGTGATACTAATGAATATCCTTGGTCGTAGTGCAGGGATGATGTGGATTATTTATTAAGCCGAGTCTCAGCGATAAAAGTGATGACAAGCCTTTTTAAAACATAAAAGATAGTAGATTTTATTCTCTACTTGACTCTTTTAATGGATTGCTTGTTCCGCTGCAGTTAAACTTGATGTTTGTTATATTTTATCAGTTTAACATTGTTGAAGACTAATAATAATTTATTCTACATTATCTTAGTTATAATATTTCTTACTGGGCTAATTGAGCTCACCCCTTTCTTTCACTGTTCTCTTCAGGAAATGAGAACGTAGCCGAGACTAGTCGGGGAATGGAGTGACGGTCCAGATGATAGTATTAGTAGTCCTCACTATTCTGTTAAATAGTATGATAATAAATGTAATGAGGACTCCTTGTAGTGTGGATATTGTCTAGATGACAATATTCTTATTAAAACTCTCAATTTATGTTTTGTCGTATTTTACACGACTGTTGTATTATTAAGTTGTATTTGTATTTTTGTACCATGTATCTGGCGACCCAAGATGGGTGATGTATACCTATTTTGGGGGCGTCACAGTTGGTATCAAAGCTTAGGGATATGATCCTGCCGAGATGTGAGACAAGAACTAGGAGAGGAGAGACGGGGATTCCTTCGCTAGTATGACCTACCTAAGTTTATTTGGTATTTAATTGGTCATTCGGATATAGTATATAGATAATATGTGATATGTCAATTAACCCTTGTTTTGTGACAGTGTTTGAAAATGGCATTTGAAAATGTTGAGATAAGCAATGGAGCAAAATAATATGACCGTATCGCACTACGAGGCTAAGTTTGCGGAGTTATTACGGTTTGTATCCCATTTGGTCGATAATGAGGAGCGAATGAAACGAATGTTTCTAAGAGGTTTGAAACCCGATATACGTCAATACCTCATTTCTCATAAACTTTGTTTATATTCAGATGTTGTGAATAGGACTCAGTTATTGGAGCGCGATAATGAGTTAACACAACCAAAAGGTAACGACCAACAACATGATAATAATCGTACCGGTGGCAACGACCATCAGAACAATGATGACCATCGTAGGGGAAATTATCATGCCAAGAATGGTAACCACTTCGGTGGTAATCATGGCCAAGATAATAGAAGTGAAGATTTCAAGAAGAGAAGGTCATTTAGCTTTATTTTATCATATAGTGAAGTCAAGTCCAGCTGGGACGGTGGCACCAAAGGCGGATACGGACAAAACAAAGTCGGTGGTTTCAGGAAGAGTGTTTTTCGTGACTTCTCAAAAAGTGAGAAACCCGAACGAAGTTAGCACGGGTTAGTTAATTATAATTCTTACGAAGTTTATACCTTATTCGATACCGGTGCTACCTATTCTTTTATCTCTCTTGCTTACGCTCAACGTTTAAATTTGACTCCTGAGAAATTAGACTTTGACTTATCTGTTAAAACTCCGTTAGTAGAAACCTTCATTACCTCCACTATTTATAAATCTTGTTGATTCAAATTGACACTTTCACGTTACCTGTCGATCTTATCTCTTTGAAAATACTTGCCTTTGATGTGATTTTAGGAATCGATTGGTTAACTACTCATCATGCTTTTCGTAAGGTTGTTAGCTTTTATATTCCTAACCAACCTGTTATGCGAATTCAAGCAACCAAACCACTATAGTCAATCATTGTCATATCAAATCCACACCATAATATTCAAAAAAATATTTCGAGAAATTTAAATCTTTATTCATAAAATTTGGGGTCTCACAATCTCCCCTCCTTATGAAATTTCGCCCTCAAAATTTATGTACGTACCTGGTACGCCGAACATGTGACGCCCCCAAAATAGGTATACATCACCTATCTTGAGTCGCCAAATACATGGTATAAAATTCAAATACAACTTAATTATACAACAGTCGTGTAAAATACAACAAAGCATAATCTAAGAGTTTTAATAAGAATATTGTAATCTAGACAATATCCACACTCATTGAAGTCCTCATTATATTTATTGTCACACTATTTAACAGAATAGTGAGGACTGCTAATGTCATTATCCTCAGACTGTCACTTCGCTCCCCGACTAGTCCCGCCACGCTTCTCATTTCCAAGAAGAGAATGAAAGAAAGAAAGGGTGAGCTCAACTAGCCCAGTAACAAATATTATGACTAAGATAATGCAGAATAAATTATCATTAGTCTTCAACAATGTTAAACTTATAAATACAATAGATATCAAGTTTAATTGCAGCAGAATAAACAATCCATTAGAAGAGTCAAGTAGAGCATGATATCTATTATCTTCTATGTTTTAAAATGTTTTCATCAATTTTTATCGCTGAGACCCAGCTTAATAAATAAACTACACCATCGAATCATCCCTGCACTACGGGCCAAGGATATTCATTAAATCATCAATGGTCATGACTATATCGAATAATCCCTGGTCATAATCATACCAAAAATTATCCATCAATGCACTACAGGCCAATGAGGACTTTTACCACATCATTCGTTACATTACGGTCATGATTATACCAAATAATCCCTGGTCATAATCATACCAAGTCCATCTATGTACGTAAGCCAAAGATGACTTTCATCACAATATAAGCATGAGGATGATGACAACGATATAAGCAATAATCAAACGAAATCAAATCAAACGAAATCAAGGATAAATATTAAAAACTTTAAATTTATCCAAATATTATCAATTACTTAATAAACTCATAATCTATTATTAATATTATAATAATATTTTAATCACTTCTTAAACTTATAAATAATTTATTTCAATTGTTTACACTTTACCAAATAATGCATTTTAATTATTCAAAAATGCCATACTCATAAGATTTCATCACCAATGATCAAATCCCTCATCAAAAATCTGCATATACCCTATATAGGATTCCCAAGCCATAAAATTCTATTTTCCAATTTTGTTACTTCACATAACATATTTAATTTATTTACTCATAACTAGTTCATTTTCATGAAAAATACCAAATCAGTCCCAAAAATATTTCTTTTCTCGATTTAGCGTAATATAGTCCCATATTGAACATATATTTTTCTCGGAATTTTTAAAATTCATTTACTATTTTTCATATGGCCAAAACTGCCGAATATTTAGACATTTATCTTAAATTGTACTTTTGTCCAAAAATTTCAAAATATACAGGGTATACTCCTGTTATATACATGTACTCTCAATAAAAATTTCACCAATTTTGGAGTTAACCACAAAGAGTTATAAGGGTTTACTTTTAAAATAGTCTTTTCCCATAAAATCCATAACTCTTAATATATACATCCAAAAATTGTCATTTTTGGACACAATCTAGAAAACTCATCAAATTATCATTTTAAATTTTTTCAGAATTTTTGAGGGTCAGCAAAATTATGAAACTGCCCCTGGAAGAAACCCCTTTTGAATGAAAATACTATTCATATGAATACAAAGGATCATTCACCATGCATGTGGTAATCCACATAGACAGGTTATTTCAACAAAATAATAAAGAATGAAATAACATAAGAATTCACCATGCATGCGATGATAGAATTAGCATGCATGTGTTATTCTCAATGTAATAATAAAGAATGGAACTGTGCATGCAGAACCGCGCATTACATGGGATATTCCAAATGTAATAATAAAGAATGGAACCAGTCATTCAGAAACCGTGATGCACAAGATATTCCAATGTAATAATAAAGAATGGAATAACAACAGAATTCACCAAGCATGCGATAGATCAAGATGCATACGTTATTCTAACAGAATAATAAAGAATGGAAAATAATAGAAGAATTTCACCATGTATGCAGTACTTCGTATAGACATGTTATTCCAACATAATAATAAAGAATGGAATAAAAATAGCTCTCTTCATGAATACGAAAGAAATAAAACCCCTTACCTTAGAAAAAAACTGGATACTGGAGTAGAGAGGTAGCAGACTTCTCTTCTTCGTTCTCTCTATAATTTCTCTCTATAATAATTGCTCTATAGCTTTAGTGAATTGGTGAGAAATGAAGGAAGAATGAGATTCTATTTATAGGAAAATATAGTTTTGATAATTACACATTTTGGGGCTCAAATATTATAAAGACAATACCTTGACTTTTTTCTTTCATTTTTAATTTAGTCCTCGCAAGTATTATCAAACTTGCACCACCTCCCCTAATAGTAAATAATGTGAATCAATAGTTCAATCATGTGAATCAATAGTTATAATCATGTGAAAATACAAATTATAGTATAGTACTTCCATCTATACCTCCATTTTTAACTTAATCATGCAAGTATTATCAATCTTGTACCAACTCCCCTAATAGTAAATGAATGTGAATCAATAGTACACACATGTGAACAAATAGTTAAATAAGCATGTGAATTAGTAGTAATTAATTGCTCATTTATCCGATTAATTACTCGATTTATCAATATAACCCCTAGACATCAATTATCATCTGAATAGATGTCAATTTCCACTAACACTAATAATCCCAACACAATAGAACTATCAAATTCATCTTTAATCAACACAAACTTATTCATCATTAATATTATAACTCACAATATTTAACAACCAGATCGTTCCCAGGAAAGAGGGCTTTCCGATAAGGATTTCTCCTTATTGGGCGCGCAATTAGATGACCAAACCTCTCCTCGATGTAACTTCTGCACATTGTAAATATTGCAATTTAATAATATGAATAACTTTGTCGTCTCAATTATTGATTTAATAATATATAAAATATTATGCGGATGATACTGTGACAATAATCGAATCAATAATATGAGAGATATGATGCAACAATTACTGTAGTAATAATTGAGTATAACCGAGTGACTTCTTACGTAAGCATCAATAATCAATACCGTGTGCTACTATGCAACCACACGTATTCTCGTATTTTTACTAATGGGTAGTTCAACAATTTTTAATTCAGTAACACTTTCGTAAGTTATTTTTATAAAAAGATAATTATGTCATTTTCTAACTACGACAATACTTCCGTTGTGGGGTCCACCAATGATTGTGCCGTCGTACGGATATTCCTCGACAAAAAGAATATTCCCCGACCAATCGAATATTATATAACTACTTGCTTACTTTGCAAAATTTGTAAATATTACCCACAACTATAACATTATATCAAATCCACACCATAATATTCAAAAAAATATTTTGAGAAATTTAAATCTTTATTCATAAAATTTGGGGTCTCACAGAACAAATGAGGACACTTCGTCAGATTCTAACTCTTGAGGTAAAACCTTTGAGCATAGAATATATTCCTTCTTATCCAAGATTTTAACAGATATTTCCTCATACGTTAAATCTTCCACTATCTCGTTCGGTTCTAAATCAATAATGTGGTTCGGGTCGTCCACATATTTACGTAACATCGGTACGTGAAAAACGTTATGAACACGCAACATATTTGGCGGTAAAACGAGCCTATAGGCCATAGTTCCTACTCGATCAAGGATTTCAAATGGGCCAATTAAATCGAGGGTTGAGATTTCCTCTATTCAGCAACTCTTGCTTTTAAAATAACGCCCTCTTGAACCTTCTTCTTCACATTCATCAGCTTCAAGTGTGTAGTTTGAACGGCTTTAACTTTATCGATTAAAGTCGATTCTACTCGTATATTTATTATCTTCACGTGGGTCTCTAGAGTCTTTAACTCTATCTTCATCATTTGTAAGTTATACGAAATGTTTTTTTTTGTGTTAACAACATTGCACTCATAAACGCATACGATCTTCTACTCAACGCATCAGCTACCACGTTCGCTCTTCCACGATGATATTGAATGGTATAGTCGTAATCTTCAACAGCTCGAGCCAACGTCTTTGGCACATTATACATTCATTTTAGGTGAAAAAATATTTGAGAGTTTTAGAAATGGGTTTTGTACTGGGGTTAATACAAAATTCAATTTCACGCTCTAGGGGTAGGCTAAGAAGTCTTCAAGAATACGTCAGGAAATTTATTAACAATAGAAATATCATTCAAAACTGCGACTCTCATCCAAGACTTGGATAGTACGTCACATTGATACTTATCAACTTGCCATCGTCATTCACGACGTCGCCTATAGAAAGTCTGGCTTCGGTGCATTCCACAAAAGGAAGTCAACAACGAAAGGATCAGGGTTCTTTACTTATGGCTTGATATAACAGTGATTAAATTTAGTGGTTTGGTTGCTTGAATTCGTATAATAGTTTGGTTATGAATATGAAAGCTAACAACCTTACGAAAAGCATGATGAGTAGTTAACCAATCGATTCCTAAAATCGCATTAAAGACAAGCATTTTCAAAGAGATAAGATTGACAGGTAACGTGAAAGTGTCGATTTGAATCAAACAAGATTTATAAACAGTGGAGGTAACGAAGGTTTCTACTAACGAAGTTTCAATCGATAAGTCAAAGTTTAATATTTCCGGAGTCAAATTTAAACGTTGAGCGCAAGCAAGAGAGATAAAAGAATGGGTAGAACTGGTATCTAATAAGGTATAAAATTCACAAGAATTTATAATTAACTAACCCGTGCTAACTTCGTTTGGGTTACTCGCTTTTTGAGAAGTCACAAAAAATGCTCTTCCTGAAACCACCGACTTTGTTTTGTCCGTATCCGCCTTTGGTGCCACCGTCCAAACTGGACTTGACTTTGGTGCACGATAAAATCGGGCTAGGTGACCTTCTCTTTCACAATTGTAACACGTTTTGGACTACTGCGCACAGTTTGGACTGATATGTCCCTCCCCTCCGCATTTGAAGCATATGATAGGTGGTCGTTCTTCTTCCTTAACAACGGGTGTTGATGCTGACGTCTTTCCATCATTGTTGAATCTCCTCTTCTTGAAATGTCCATTCTTATTGTTTTGGCCATGATTACCACCGGTGGTTACCATTTCGCATGTTGATTCCTCCACGCTTATTGTCACCGCTTCGATGACCGCTATCATCTTTAGTATTATCATTTTGTCAATTTGCTCTCTTTTGGTTGGGTTGACTCATTATCGCGCTCCAATAACTGAGCCCTATTAACAACATCTGAATACAAACACAGTTTATGAGAGATAAGATATTGACGTATCTCGGGTTTCAAACCTCTTAGAAACATTCGCGTCATTCTCTCCTCATTATCAACCAAATGGGACGCAAACCGGGATAACTCGACAAACTTTGCTTCGTACTGCGACACGGTCATGTTGTTTTGCTCCAGCTTGATGAACTCTATCTCTTTCATGTGACGAATACTTTTGGGAAAGTACTTGTCGTTGAACAATTCTTAGAACTTCTCCAAAGTCATCTTTAGTGTGGCAGGTTGAGTACGCTTTACAGATTCCCACCAGTAATCTGCCTCTGCTCGCAACATGAAGGTGGCAAAGGGAACCTTTTGCTCCTCGGAGCATCCCAAGACATCAAATATCTTGTAGATCTAATTTATCCACGTCTCCGCCTTAAGTGGTTTTGGCTCTCCAAAAAGCTCTAGTGGTCCCAGTTCCTTGAACTGCTTAGCGGTGACCATCCAAGAGTTGCCAGTGTTTCCACCTGCATTTTGGACATAAGCCGCTCTTTCCTGATGTTGCATGAATTGCATAAAGCCTCTGAACATTCCATCGTTCATCATTTGGTTAGTGTTATTGTTTGCATGAGGATTGTCGCCTTCCTGATGCACATTATCCTGATTATTGATCTGTGGAGACTCAACGTTCTCTTGTGCTCCATTGCTTATCTCAACATTTTCAGATGCCATTTTCAAATACTGCCACAAAACAAGGGTTAATTATCATATCAAATATTATCCCTATACTCTGACCGATCAATTAAATACCAAATAAACTTAGGTAGGTCATACTAGCGAAGGAATTCCCCATCTCTCCCCTCCTAGTTCTTGTCTCACATCTTAGCCATGGATCATATCCCTAAGCTTTGATATTAATCATGACGCCCCTGAATAGGTATACATCACCTATTCTCGAGTCACAAATACATGGCATGTAATACAAATACAACCTTAAATATACAACATGAGATGTGAGTTTTAATACAAATATTGTCTTCTAGACAGTATTCAAACTTAAAATAAGTCCTCAATACATTTATTTTCACACTATTTCATAGAATAGTGAGGACTAATAATGCTATCATCTGGACCGTCACTCCGTTCCCCGACTAGTCCCTGCTACGTTCTCATTTTCTGAAGATAACAATGAAAGCAAAAGGGTGAGCTCAACTAGCCCAGTAAAAAATATTATGACTAAGATAATGCATGATAAATTATCATTAGTCTTAAACAATGTTAAACTGATAAAATACAATAGACATCAAGTTTAACTGCAGCGGAATAAGCAGTCCATTAGAAGAGTCAAGTAGAGCATGATATCTACTATCTTTTATGATTTAAAATGTTTTCATCAATTTTATCATTTGAGACTCAAATTTTAATAAATAAACCACATCATCGAGTCATCCTCGCATAATCGCAGCCAAGGATATTCATTAAATCATCAATGGCTATGACTATACCGAATAATCCCTGGTCATAATCATACCAAGTCCATCTATGCACATAAGCCAAAGATGACTTTCATCACAATATAAGCATGAAGATGATGATAATGACATAATAATTCAATAAAATAAGTTCAAGGATAAATTTTAAAATTTTAAAATTTTAGTTTATCCAGAAATCAATAATGTCCAAATTGTCAACATGATACTTCTTTGTGGAGTAAAATTCAAGAATGCTCAGAAGAATATTTCCATGAAAAGATACTAGATAAAGCTCAAATATCCAGGATATTCTACTAATTTCATGGAGTATAGAAGCCAAAACTTTAACCCACTGAGTATAATAGAATATATGAAACTGCAAAATGAATTTTCGCCATATGCGGTAATCCACGTAGATGCATCATTTCCATAATTTAATATGGAATGAATACGAAGGATCATTCACCATGCATGCGGTAATCCACATGTAGACATGTTATTCCAATGTAATAATAAAGAATGGAATAATGTAAGATTCACCAGCGTCGTAATCCGCATGACCAAAGTTATTTAAAATGTAATAATAAAAATGGAACCGTGTCACGCAGTAAAACCGCATGCATGGATATTCCAATGTAATATTAAAGAATGAAACCAAATTCATGCGTAAACCGCATGCATGTGATATTCAAAATAATATTAAAGAATGGAATAACAACAGAATTCACCAAGCATGCGATAGATCGCATGCAGATGTTTATTCCAATGTAATAATAAAGAATGAAATAACAGAAGAATTTCACCATGTATGCGGTACTTCACATAGACAGGTTATTCCAACATAATAATAAAGAATGGAATAACAACTCTTACGAGTATTTGAAAGAAAATAATTCTCTTCATGAATACGAAAGAATAATACCCCTTACCTTAAAAAGAAGAGTATTTCGACTGGTAGGGCGAGGATATTCTTGAAGAAAACTTATACTATTTTCTACGCTCAAAGCTTCTTAAAACTCTAAAGAAATACGCTCAAGATTATAGAAGAAGAATTCTCTGAATTTCTGGTGTGTTTTCAATTCTAACTAAGCATCTTATTTATAGGAGAATGGAAGTCACTCAGTTATACTTAATTATAACTCTCTTCATGAATACGAAAGAATAATACCCCTTACCTTAGAAGAAACTAGATACTGGAATAGTGAGGTAGCAGACTTCTCTTCTTCTTTCTCTCTATAATTTCTCTCTATAATAATTGCTCTATAGCTTTAGGGAATTGGTGAGAAATGAAGGAAGAATGAGCTTCTATTTATAGAAAAATATAGTTTCAATAATTACACATTTTGGGGCTCAAAATATTACAGTATAATACCTTCCTCTTTTCCTTCATTTTTAATTTAGTCCTGCAAGTATTATCAAACTTGCACCATCTCCCCTAATAGTAAATTATTTGAATCAATAGTAAATCATGTGACTCAATAGTTCTAATCATTTGAAAATACGAATTACAGTATAGTACCTCCATCTATACCTCCATTTTTAACTTAGTCATGCAAGTATTATCAATCTTGCACCAACTCCCCTAATAGTAAATGAATGTGAATCAATAATACACACATGTGAACAAATAGTTATAATCATGTGAATTAATAGCAATTAATTGCTCATTTATCCAGTTAATTACCCGATTGGTCAATATAACCTCCAGACATCAACTATTATCGAAATAAATATCGATTTTCACTAACACTAATAATTCCAACACAATGGAACTATCAATTTCATCTTTAATCAACACGAATTTATTCATCGTTAATATTATAATTCACAATATTTAACAACCAGGTCGTTCCCAGGAAAGAGGGAGCTTTCCGATAAGGATTTCTCCTTATTGGCGCGCAATTAGGTGACCAAACCTCTCCTTGACAGAACTTCTAGACATTGTCAATATTGCAAATAATAATATGAATAACTTTGCCGTCTCAATTATTGATTTAATAATATAACATATTATGCAGATGATACCGTGACAATAATCGAATCAATAATATGAGAGATATGATGCAGCAATTACTATAGCAATAATTGAGTATAACTGAGTGACTTATCACGTAAGCATTAATAATCAATACCGTGTGTTACTATGCAACCACGCGTATTACTGTACTTTTACTACTGGGTAGTTCAACAGTTTTAACGGTAACCCTTTCGCCGTTATTTTTATAAAATGATAATTCTGTCATTTTCTTACTACGACAATACTTCCGTTGTGGGGTCCACCAATGATTGTGCCGTCGCACGGATATTCCCTGTTGAAATGAATATTCCCCGACCAATCAAATATTATATAACAACTTGCATACTTTGCAAAATTTATAAATATTACCCACAACTATAATATTATATCAAATCCACACCATAATATTAAAAAAAAATATTTCGAGAAATTTAAATCTTTATTCATAAAATTTGGGGTCTCACAATCTCCCCTCCTTATGAAATTTCTCCCTCAAAATTTTCGTGCGTACCTGGTATGCCGAAAAGGTGAGGATACCTTAACTTCATTTCATATTCCAATTCTTGAGGTATAACCTTTGAGTGTCGAATATGATCCTTTTTATCCAAGATTTTAACACGTATTGTAACGACCCCAAAATTCATATAATTTAATTCTCAACTTCGGTCGTTAATAATACAATCAACCTCTAATTTTACATCATTACAATTTAATTCTCGACTTTGGTCGTTAATAATACAATCATCCTCTAATTTTACATCATTAAACGGTAATACAACCATTGAAATTTGCAGAATAATTAAAACTTTTATACATTTCCTTATTTATTGCCCTAAATCGCAACCTTTACATTACATCTCTTCGATTCAAATTTATATCGTGAATCGTTACAACAAAATGACTATACAAAGTCTTACATCATAAATAGGTATCCATATACACCGGATAACTCAACTTACAATTCAACAACATGTTACATTCAAAATATTAAATACATTTCCCATAAAACATAAGAAATCTTCATGAATATGGATCTCTATAATTCACGTAGCACATATCCTTACCTTAAATCTTTAACCTACAAAAGTGGTTATTTGCAAGGTTGAGCTCGATGTTTGACAAAATCTAATAGCTTTTCATGCATCACGTAGCACATAATAACATGCTCAAAATATATCTCATAAACATCGGACTAACATAACATACATGCTACAATTCATATAACAATTATAAAGATTGAGTTCCTTACTCAATCAGCATGCTTTAGTCAAACAACGTAGTCATAAATTGACTTTAACATTTCATACATTCAATATATATATAACACATCATGTTCTTTGCAATAAAGATTTAAAACAATCAAATTCACATAGCAAATAGGAACTGAAAGACTTGCCTTGATCGTTGTTTACCAATAACAGTTTAACAGCTTACAGATATCTGTACTTCACGTGCCCTACACAATTATATAATCATTCACATCAACTATTAATCACATAGCAACGCTAGTAGTTTTAATATAAACTTTAATCTACATCCTATAACCCTTCCTATTAATCAATACACAATGTTCAATTTGATTGTGTTAACTTTAGACTTATAACTCACTATATTTCATATTCGAAGTTCATTCAAGTGCTTAAGTATTGCTAGGACTACTTATTGGTTTTATATTAAATCCATTACATATCTTATAATATTCATTTCAATTGAATTGAAACACTTTTTAAGTTTATTTACACTTGGCACGACGTTTCGACGTTCATTCGTCACACGTCCGATTCGTCTCTCATGTGTGTGCTTAGTATGCTTATACAACTTATCTAATACATCATTTATTATTCTTAAGAATCATTATATTTACTAATATTCATGTTCTATAACTTAGAACAACATCTTTTATTGTTAAGAGCACTATAATTGCATACGTGCATGCCCGATGCCCTCCGATTGTCCCCGAAAACACAATAGTCCTACAAATGACCATTTTGACCCTTCCTAAAGACCTCAAATTGAAACACTTAAAGAACAAAAGTCGTAGGTCTATTCGTTCTCGTTCCGGATCATCTTGAATCACCTCAATAGGAGTTCGTATAAAAATGTTATGACCATTTTACTACAGGAGGTCAAAATCGTCTCAACCTGCACCTTTTTTTCCAATTCAGAGCGCGAGACAGATGTGTTTGGGTGCTAACTTCTATTATTTTACCGTTTGAAGCTGCCTTGAAATTTAGCGTTGGGGCTCAATTACGTAACATCCAAAACCAGAAACAAAACCAAGCTACTGTGTCTTAATTTCTAACACCAATTAACATGTGTAATCCATGTAAAGCACACATAAATATTACCAAGCATATATATACCAATTTAAACAACTTAAACAAAAATTTTAGAAAACTAAAATCCTTGAAACCATAGTTTAAAACCCAAAGTGGAGGTAACGAAGGTTTCTCCTAACCGAGTTTCAACCAATAAGTAAAAGTCTAACTTTTCTGGGGTCAAATTTAAACGTTGAGCGCAAGCAAGAGAGATAAAAGAATGGGTAGAACCGGTATCTAATAAGGTATAGACTTGCAAGAATTTATAATTAACTAACCCGTATAACTTCGTTGGGTTACTCGCTTTTGAGAAGTCACGAAAAATGCTCTCCCTAAAACACTTACTTTATTTTGTCAGTATCCGCCTTTGGTGCCACCGTCCCAGTTATGAGACCCCAAATTTTATGAATAAAGATTTAAATTTCTCAAAATATTTTTTTTAAATATTATTGTGTGAATTTGATATAATGCTATAGTTGTGGGTAATATTTATAAATTTTGCAAAGTACGTAAGTTGTTATATAATATTCGATTGGTCGGGGAATATTCATTTTAGTAGGGAATATTCGTACAACGGCACAATCATTGGTGGACCCCACAACGGAATTATTGTCGGATTGAGAAAACGACAAAAATATTTTATGAAAATAACGGCGGAAGTTTTACCGTTAACTGTTGAAACACCCGATGTTAAAAATATAGTAATACGCGTGGTTGCATAATAGCACACGGTATTGATTATTGATGCTTACGTGAGAAGTCACTCAGTTTTGTTCAATTATTGCTACAGTAATTATTGCATAGTATCTCACATTATTTGATTCAATTATTGTTGATATTTTATATATTATTAAATCAATAATTGAGACGACAAAGTTATTAATGTTATTATTTGCAATATTAACGATGTCTAGAAGTTCTCACAAGGAGAGGTTTGGTCACCTAATTGCGCCGCCAATAGGAGAAAATTCTTATTGAAAAACCCTTCTTTCCCCGGGAACGACACAGTCGATTAATAGTGTGAATTGTAATAATGATGATGAATTTTATTTTATTATTATTCTAAATGTAATAAAATAGAAAACTTTTATATAAAATAGAATATTTTTATAAAGTTTTGTTTTATTTGATTATAAATAAAATATAATATATTTTATTATGCATAAAGTTACTACATAGTAAAATCTTTTTATATAAAATGTGAATACTTTTATAAAGTTATTTATTTTATTAGATTATAAATAGAATATATTATATTTTATTATGCATAGTGTTTGCATAGTGCCTCGTATAGTATTTGCATAGTAAAATCTTTTTATATAAAATAAAATACTTTTATAAAGTTATTTGTTTTATTAGATTTTAAAATATATATATATATATATATATATATATTATAAATAGAATATATTATATTTTATTGCATAGTATCCTTTCCATTCTCCTATAAATAGGATGCTTAGTTAGAATTGAAAACACACCAGAAATTCAGAGAATTCTTCTTCTATAATCTTGAGCGTATTTCTTTAGAGTTTTAAAAAGCTCTGAGCGTAGAAACCAATATAAGTTTTCTTCAAGAATATCCTCACCCTACCAGTCGGAATACTCTTCTTTTTAAGGTAAGGGGTATTATTTCTTTCGTATTCATGAAGAGAATTATGTTCTTTCAAATACTCGTAAGAGCTGTTATTCCATTCTTTATTATTATGTTGGAATAACCTGTCTATGCGAAGTACCACATACATGGTGAATTCTGTTGTTATTCTATTCTTTATTATTCTGTTGGAATTTCTTGTCTGTGCGGATTACGCATGACCTGGTTCCATTCTTTATTATTCTGTTGGAACATCCTGGCGGATTACGCATGACACAGGTTCCATTCTTTATTATTACATTGAATATCACATGCATGCGGTCTATCGCATGCCCGTGAATTCTTCTATTATTCCATTATTTATTATTACATTGGAATAACTTTGCCTATGTGGATTACCAGCATGCATGGTGAATGATCCTTCGTATTCATTCCTTATTAAATTATGGAAATGATCTGCTTACGTGGATTACCGCATGGCGAGAAAATCCATTTGCGAGCTTCATATATTCTATTATACTCAACCGGTTAAAGTTTTGGCTTCTATACTCCATGAAATTAGCGAATATCCCGGATATTTGCGCTTCATCCAAATATCTTTTCATGAAAATATTCTTTTGAGCATTCTTGAATTTTACTCCACAAAAGCGAAGATCATGTCGACAATTTGGACATAATTGATTTCGGGATAAATTAACTTATAAATCTTTAAAATTTATTCTTGAACTTGTTTTATTGAATTATTATGTCATTGTCATCATCCTCATGCTTATATTGTGATGAAAGTCATCTTTGGCTTACGTGCATAGATGGACTTGGTATGATTATGTCCAGGGATCATTCGGTATAATCATGACTTGTAATGTTATAAATGATGTGGTAAAAGTCCTCAGTGGCCTGTAGTGCATTGATGGACAGTTTTTTTGTATGATTATGACCAGGGATTATTCGGTATAGTCATGACCATTGATGATTTAATGAATATCCTTGGCTTGTAGTGCAGGGATGACCCAATGATGTGGTTTATTTATTAAGCCGAGTCTTAGCGATAAAAATTGATGAAAACATTTTAAATCATAGATGATAGTAGATATTATGCTCTACTTGACTCTTCTAATGGATTACTTTTTCCTCTGCAGTTAAACTTGATGTTTGTTATATTTTATCAGTTTAACACTGTTGAAGACTAAAGATAAATTATTCTGCATTATCTTAGTCATAATATTTTTTATTGGGCTAGTTGAGCGCACCCTTTTTGCTTTCATTGTTCTCTTCAGGAAATGAGAACGTAGCAAGGACTAGTCGGGGAACGGAGTGACGGTCCAGATGATAGTATTAGTAGTCCTCACTATTCTATGAAATAGTGTAATAATAAATTTATTGAGGACTTATTTTGAGGTTGAATACTGTCTAGAAGACAATATTAGTATTAAAACTCATAGCTCATGTTATATATTTAAGGTTGTATTTGTATTCTGTACCATGTATTTGGTGACTCAAGATGGGTGATGTATACCTATTTTGGGGGCGTCACAGTTGGTATCAGAGCTTAGGGATATGATCCTTGGCTGAGATGTGAAACAAGAACTAGGAGGGGAGAGACGGGGAATTCCTTCGCTAGTATGACCTACCAAAGTTTATTTAGTATTTAATTGGTCGGTCAGAGTATAAGGATAATATGTGATATGATAATTAACCCTTGTTTGGTGGCAGTATTTGAAAATGGCATCCGAAAATGTTGAGATAAGCAATGGAGCACAGGAGACCGTTGAGTCTCCACAGATCAATAATCAGGATAATGTGTATCAGGAAGGCGACAATCCTCATGCAAACAACAATACTGACCAAATGATGAACGATGGAATGTTCAGAGGCTTTATGCAATTCATGTAACATCAGGAAAGAGCGGCTCCTGTCCAAAATGCATGTGGAAACACTGGCAACTCTCGGACGGTCACCGCTAAGCAGTTCAAGGAACTGGGACCATCGGAGTTTTTTGGAAAGCCAAAACCATTTAAGGCAGAGACGTGGATAAAGTAGATCTGCAAGATATTTTATGTCTTGGGATGCTTCGAGGAGCAAAAGGTTCGCTTTTCCACCTTCATGTTGCAAGCAGAGGCAAATTACTGGTGAGAATCTGTAAAGCGTACTCAACCTGCCACACTAAAGATGACTTAGGAGAAGTTCCAAGAATTGTTCAACGACAAGTACTTTCCCGAAAGTATTCGTCACATGAAAGAGGTAGAGTTCATCAAGCTGGAGCAAAACAACATGACCGTGTTGTAGTACGAAGCAAAGTTTGTCGAGTTATCCCGGTTTGCGTCCCATTTGGTTGATAATGAGGAGAGAATGACGCGAATATTTCTAAGAGGTTTAAAACCCGAGATACGTCAATATCTTATCTCTCATAAATTGTGTTTGTATTCAAATGTTGTTAATAGGGCTCAGTTATTGGAGCGCTATAATGAGTCAAACCAACCAAAAGAGAGCAGCCGACAAAATGATAATACCAGTGATAGCAGTCATCGAAGCAGTGACAATAAGTGTGGAGGGAATCAACATGCCAGAAATGGTAACCACTTCGGTGGTAATCATGGACAAAACAATAAGAATGGACATTTCAAGAAGAGGAGATTCAACAATGATGGAAAGACGTCAGCATCAGCCCCCGTTGTTAAAGAAGGAGAACGACCACCTATCATATGCTTCAAATGCGGAGGGGAGGGACATATCAGTCCAAACTGTGCGCAGCAGTCCAAAACATGTTACAATTGTGGTAGAGAAGGTCACCTAGCCCGATTTTGTCGTGCACCAAAGTCAAGTCCAATTGGGACGGTGGCACCAAAGGCAGATACGGACAAAAAAAAGTCGGTGGTTTCAGGAAGAGCATTTTTCGTGACTTCTCAAAAAGCGAGTAACCCAAACGAAGTTAGCACGAGTTAGTTAATTATAAATTTTTGCGAAGTCTATACCTTAATAGATACCGGTTCTACCCATTCTTTTATCTCTCTTGTTTGCGCTCAACGTTTAAATTTGACTCTGTAGAGATTAGACTTTGACTTATCGATTGAAACTTCATTAGTAGAAACCTTTGTTACCTCCACTGTTTATAAATCTTGTTTGATTCAAATCGACACTTTCACGTTACCTGTCAATCTTATCTCTTTGGAAATACTTGCTTTTGATGCAATTTTAGGAATCAATTGGTTAACTACTCATCATGCTTTTCGTAAGTTTGTTAGCTTTCATATTCATAACCAACCTATTATGCGAATTCAAGCAACCACACCACTAAATTTAATCACTGTTATATCAAGCCATAAGTAAAGAACCCCGATCCTTTCGTTGTTAACTTCCTTGTGTGGAATGCACCGAAGCCAGACTTTCTGTAGGTGACGTCGTGAATGATGATGGCAAGTTGATAGGTATCAATGTGACGTACTATCCAAGTCTTGGATGAGAGTCACAGTTTTGAATGATATTTCTATTATTAATAAATTTCCTGACGTATTCTTGAAGACTTCTTAGCCTACCCCTAGAGCGTGAAATTGAATTTTGTATTGACCCCAGTACAAAACCCATTTCTAAAAGTCTCAAATATTTTTTCACCTAAAATGAATGTATAATGTGCCAAAGACGTTGGCTCGAGCTGTTGAAGATTATGACTATACCATTTAATATCATCGTGGAAGAGAGAACGTGGTAGCTGACGCCTTGAGTAGAAGATTGTATGCGTTTACGAGTGCAATGTTGTTAACAAAAAAAAACCCATTTCGTATAACTTACAAATGATGAAGATAGAGTTAAAGACTCTAGGGACCCACATGAAGATAACGAATATACGAGTAGAATCGACTTTAATCGATAAAGTTAAAGCCACTCAAACTACACACTCGAAGTTGATGAATGTGAAGAAGAAGGTTCAAGAGGGCATTATTTTAAAAGCAAGAGTTGCTGAAGAGAGGCAATCTCAACCCTCGATTTAATTGGCCCATTTGAAATCCTTGACCGAGTAGGAATTGTGGCTTATAGGCTCGTTTTACCTCCAAATATTTTGTGTGTTCATAACATTTATCACGTACCGATGTTATGTAAATATGTGGATGACCCGAACCACATTATTGATTTAGAACCGAACGAGATAGCAGAAGATTTAACATATGAGGAAATATCTATTAAAATCTTGGATAAGAAGGAATATATTCTACACTCAAAGGTTATACGTCAAGAGTTAGAATCTGACGAAGTGTCCTCATTTGTTTGGCATACTAGGTACGTACATAAATTTTGAGGGCGAAATTTCATAAGGAGGGGAGATTGTGAGACCCCAAATTTTATGAATAAAGATTTAAATTTCTCAAAATATTTTTTGAATATTATGGTGTGGATTTGATATAATATTATAGTTGTGGGTAATATTTATAAATTTTGCAAAAATCACGTAAGTTGTTATATAATATTCGATTGGTGGGAATATTCGCTTTTAAAGGGAATATTCGTATAACCAAGACAATCATTAGTGGACCCCACAATGTAATTATTGTCGATTGAGAAAACGACAAAAAATATTTTATGAAAATAACGCATTAAGTTTTTTCTGTTAACCTGTTGAAACACCCGGTGTTAAAAATACGATGAATACACGTGGTTGCATAGTAGCACACCTGATTGATTATTGATGCTTATGTGAGAAGTCACTCAGTTTTGTTCAATTATTGCTACAGTAATTGTTGTATAGTATCTCACGTTATTTGATTCAATTATTGTCGATATTTTATATATTATTAAATCAATAATTGAGACGACAAAGTTGTTAATGTTATTATTTGCAATATTAACGATGTCTAGAAGTTCTGTCAAGGAGAGGTTTGGTCACCTAATTGCGCGCCAATAGGGAGAAATTCTTATTGGAAAGCCCCCTCTTTCCTGGGAACGACCTGGTTGATTAATATTGTGAATTATAATAATGATGATAAATGTTGTTAAAAATATTGAGGTGAATTTTTATGAAGTATTTGTTGTAAAATGTGGCTTATTAATTGTACCCCCATTTACCCATTTTTTCAAAATTGTCGGTAGAAAGTTATCTCAATTTTGTTTTATTACTTATATATATATAAGTTATTATATATATTTTTATAAATGTCAGTATATATATATATATATATATAATTGTGAGTGGGATGGGTGGTGTAGGTTTTGGTGTAGGTTTTGGATTTTGGTGGATGTAATTTGGGTATGGTGGAGGGAGTAGATATATTATAATGAAAGTTGTCAATTTGGTGGGAGGGGAAATAATGATGCCAGGAGATGTTTTAAGTGGGAGAAGGAAAAGGCATCACACGGGTGATGCCGTGTGATGCAGGATATGTATATTATATATATATATATATATTATAATAAGTTTTGTTTTATTAGAATATTTTATGGACCGTCCGATTAAAAGTAAATCAATCTGGACCGTTCATGGATTAGTTACTATTCAGTCCATTCTTCTATAAATAGAAGCTCATTCCTTCATTATTTCTTACGAATTCACTGAAACTCTAGAGAGAGAAACTATAGAGAGAAAGAAGAAAAGTATTCTGCTACTTCACTACTCTTATATCCATTTTTTTTATGGTAAGGGGTATTATTTCTTTTGTATTCATGAAGAGAACTTCTGTTATTCCATTCTTTATTATTCTGTTAGAATATTCTGTCTGTGCGTTTTACGCCGGACCTGGTTCCGTCTTTATTATTCTGTTAGAATATCCCGTCTGTGCGTTTTACGTCGGACTTGGTTCCGCCTTTTATTATTCTCATTGGAATATCCTCATCATGCGTTTTACGGCGGGACCGGTTCCGCCTTTGTTATTCTCATTGGAACATCCTGCTTGGGTGCGAATTTCGCCGACACGGTTTCGTTATTTATTATTCTCGTTGGAATAACTTTTGCTCATCGCAAGTACCGCATGCATGGTGATTTCTTTTGTTATTCCATTCTTTATTATACTTAATTGGTTAAAGTTTTGACTTCTAAACTCCATGAAATTAGTGGAATATCCTTGATATTTGCGCTTCATCCAGTACCTTTTTGTGGAAATATTCTTCTGAGCATTCTTGAATTTTACTCTACAAAGAAGTATCATGTTGACAATTTGGATGTTGTTAGTTCCTAAATAAATTAATTCTTGAACTTGTTTTATTGAATTCTTATATCATTGTCATCATCCTCATGTTTATATTTTTTTAAAGTCATCTGTGGCCTGTAGTGCATAGATGGACTTGGTATGATTATGACTAGGGATTATTCGGTGTAATCATGACCGTAATGTTACAAATGATGTGGTAAAAATCCTCATTGGCCCGTGGTGCATTGATGGACAGTTGTTGGCATGATCATGACCATTGATGAATACACGAATATCCTTGGCCCGTAGTGCATGGATAATTTGTGGTTGTGATACTGATATTCTTGGCCGTAGTGCAGGGAAGATATGGATTATTTATTATGCTGAGTCCCAGCGATAAAAGTGATGAGAAACCTTTTAAATCATAAAAGATAGTAGATTTTATTCTCTACTTGACTCTTTTAATGGATTGCTTATTCCGTTGTAGTTAAACTTGATGTTTATTGTATTTTATCAGTTTAACATTGTTGAAGACTAATGATAATTTATTCTGCATTATCTTAGTCATAATATTTCTTACTAAGCTAGTTGAGCTCACCTTTTCTTTCACCGTTCTTCTTCTTGTGAAATGAGAACGTAAATTTCGGGACTAGTCGGGGAGCGAGTGATTATTCCAAATGATAATATTAGTAGTCCTCACTATTCTGTAAAATAGTGTGATAATAAATTTAATGAGGACTTATTCTGAGAGTGGATATTGTCTAGAAGACAATAATTGTATTAAAACTCACAGCTCTCTTGTTGTATATTAAAGATTGTATTCATATTTTGTACCATGTTTTTGGTGACTCAAGATGGGTGATGTATACCTATTTTGGGGGCGTCACAGTTGGTATCAGAGCTTAAGGATATGATCCCTGGCTAAGATGTGAGACAAGAACTAGGAGGGGAGAGACGGGGAATTCCTTCGCTAGTATGACCTACCTAAGTTTATTTGGTATTTAATTGGTCGGTCAGAGTATAGGGATAATATGTGATATGTTAATTAACCCTTGTTTAGTGGCAGTATTTGAAAATGACATTCGAGAATGTTGAGAACATCAATGGAGCACAGGAGACCATTGAGTCTCCACAGATTAATAATCAGGATAATGTGCATAAGGAAGGAGACAATCCTCACGCAAACAACAACACTGACAAGATGATGAACGATGGAATGTTCAGAGGCTTTATGCAATTCATGCAACATCAGGCAAGAGCGGATCCTGTAAAAATGCTGGTGGAATCACTAGCAACTCACGGACGGTCACCGCTAAGCAGTTCAAGGAATTGGGACCACCAGAGTTTTTTGGAGAGCCAAAACCACTTAAGGCGGATACGTGGATAAAGCAGATCTGCAAGATATTTGATGTCTTGGGATGCTCCGAGGAGCAAAAGGTTCCCTTTGTCACCTTCATGTTGCGTGCAGAGGCAGATTACTGGTGGGAATCTGTAAAACGTACTCAACCTGCCGCACTGAAGATGACTTGGGAGAAGTTCCAAGAATTGTTCAACGACAAGTATTCCAAACGTTTTCCAACAACAATATTCACTAAAATATCAACTAAGGCTCAAGACTATGAGCATTTCATAAGTTCTTCTGAAAAGGACAACCTGGCACTAAGCCCAAAAGTCTGACATAGCTTACGAGCACTTCTAGGTGATCAACACATAGTACTCTATGTTGATCAACACTACATTCATTAAACATGTATACGTTTAAGTTGTGGCAACCTCACGTGCCAGTCGTTAAATGACAAAAACATTTTACCATACTTGGTCTTCAATTGAAAACCATACCAATATAACTCGGTAAACATAAATCATGCTTGACAGAATCATAATATAAGTCTAGCCAAAAGAGTTGGCTTAAGGCTTCATCATTCAAGACTTCATGCAAAAGAATACATGAATTACAAAACTTGTTCAGACTGAACTGAAACAAGGTTAGAATACTAGCCTTCAGCGTCTGTTTACTGATTTTAACACGTACACTTTAAGTCTCTAAGTCTCTACTGTAATGACAATATCACATAACACATTAGGTCATGAACGAACATATATAGACCCTAATATATCTTACCCTTCTTTTTAACATAAATCCTGACTTAGATCTACTATTATGCGTTTTGGCTTTTCATTACGTCATTCACATTACGTTC